>VXAL01014927.1:42697-69970 GCA_013399475.1 Chauna torquata | reverse complement strand
CCATGGGCTGCAGGGGGACAGCCTGCTCCACCATGGTCCTCACCACAGGCCGCAGGGGAACTTCTGCTCCGGCGCCTGGAGCACCTCCTCCCCCTCCTTCTTCACTGACCTTGGTGTCTGCAGGGCTGTTCCTCACTCCTCTCACTCCCAGCTGCTGTTGCGCAGCAGTTTTTTTCCCCTTCTTAAATATGCTCTCACAGAGGCGCAAACAACATCGCTCATTGGTTCAGGTCTGGCCAGCGGTGCGTCCCTTTTCGAGCTGGCTGGAGCTGGCTCTTATCTGACATGGGGCAGCTTCTGGAATCTTCTCACAGAAGCCACCCCTGTGGCCTCCCTGCTACCAAACCTTTACCACATAAACCCAATACAGGGGAAGTTAAGTCCATCCCGGCCAGACCCAGTACAACCCAGCAATGACTTATGTGGAATATTCAAGGATTACTGTTCAAATTTTAAGTGACAGTTTTATTTCTGTTTTAGCATGAAGGGAGGTTCTTCACAACTCACCAGATTCTGGGAACACACTTTTGGCATATATCATTATGCCATTACGTTGCCATTTTGCACCAGAGTCACATGAATGCCAAGCTTCATTACTGAGTCCTGTGAGACATAATGAATGTGACTTTCCAGATAGTTTTCATATCATGCATGAGACAAGTGAATATGATATTCTCCCAGAAGCAGTATCTCCTCTTTAGGGGGTTAGCCTTAGGAGATAACATGGTGGTAATTGCTTGAAAGTATCCCAGAAGACGCTGATGCTAACTGCTTCATTATTCTGGCCTACTTAATGAAAGTGTTTTTGTGAGAAAGTCAGATTTTAAATGATGAAGTTGCTAATGCATTGTACATAAGAACCAGCTTTCCACTGTGGCTGAGCTGGGAGAGGCTCTTTGGCTGCTGCTGTAAGTTCCTTCCAAACTCCTTTTCGTGGCACAGGAAAGGAGGCTACCGGCATTCCAACCTGAAGAGAGAGATGCAGTGAGGCGGTGTATGTGCGTTAGATACTAATACAGGTGTATTAGCAGCTCAAGTCCTGAAGGCAACATATACATGTTTGTAGGCCCTGTATTTCATTTAGAAAGCCCTGACCCAGAGCAGAATTTACCAATTTTCGTATGTCATTGTAAGAACCTGGTTTGTTTGTTTCCACTTCCAAATAGAATTTTCTTCACTGTGTGGCGTGGACATAACTCTAAATGCAGAAATGGTGGAGGAGGGTAGAGTACAGCTTCCCCCACAGGTTCCCTACCTTTCCTTCCTTTCTTTAGCTAGGATGCAAGTGTACCTGAGATTTTGATCACGTCTAAAATACAAAAGCATTTAAAAGGACATGTAAATTTATGTCACTGTATAAATATTAAAGACAATAATAAATGATCTACCGGTATTATCTACTTATATTTAAAAGTTGCCATATGCAGGGCCATAAACACTTTGACATTGCATATGTGTAAAATAACGTAGCATGCCTTTTTCACCCTAACTCATTTTGTGTAAAACACCATTAGGAACAATCATAATGATACTTGTATATATCCTGAGGGACTGGTGAGCACTAGCAGATGCTCACCTTTTACTTACAGACTGATGGAAGCTGAAATTATGGGAATTTTGTCATCCGTCATGCAGGTGCTGAGAGACTAAGGTGATAAGTTCAAAGAGCTGATGGTTAATAATTAAATATAGTAAGCATCTGCTATTGTTATTACCCAGGGGCTGAAATGTGCTGTTTAAACACAGCATAGGGTAATGGACAGCATAGCTCTGCGTCGCCTCTGGAAGGATCATGCAAGAATTGCCACTGACCCGTAGAAAATCAGAGCTTTCCCAAGGACTTCTCTGCAATAATTTATAAACACTGCAGCCCATATTCAGATGTCCTCACTCATTCTGACAAATACCAATATAACGTCAGTGTAATTGCTGTTGGAGTAAAGAGCTAATGGGACAGGGCATATAACGACAACCCTCAGTCCCTGCCTATACCTGGAGTGGGTGTCCTCTCTCCTAACTAAAATTCGCCAAGCTGGGCATTTAGTCTAAGCCAGCTGTTCTGGCTTCCTCTATAGTCAATGGAAAGAGATAGGCATCTTCACAGGGAGTTGAATCTGTCATCAGATAAGTCAGCTGAACTGCCTTCTGGAGATCCCCTCTCTCTTTCCCCTCTAGGGAGAACAGCTGGCATTTAGACTTTTGGATTAAATGAATTCCACTGCAATACCTAAGCCAAGTAAAGCAGATAGTTATGGCAAGTCCATTCCTACTGACTATCCATGCTGTAAGCTTCTGAGCATAGATAGTCCTTGAGGGTCTTTTTTGTGTTTTTCCCTGAAATACAATTAACAGCTGAAAGATGACAAATAATGTTCAGTGTTATGGTACAAGAAAACAGATTTGTCAGAAAGCCCTAATAATAAAAATCTAGACATCCCTAGTAGGACCTTACTTCTATTTTCATTCCGATTAAATGCTTTTTAAAAAAAAAAAAAAAAAAAACGAAAAAAAAACCATGGATATCTTATTGATTGAGGAGTTGAAGTAGAAATGCATGGTAAATTGAGCAATTATTCCACTTACACTATTGACTCTGCCATTATTCAGGTCATTTCAGTTAGCCAGTGTTTTCAGAATTATTTCTGCTTAAAAATATGTGGTCACAATACATGGAATTAGCGGAGGCAATGGAAAGTGCTAATGACTTTTATCAACTCTTGCAATCTGGCTTCATATAATTTACCTATGTGAGCTGTTAAAAAACGATAGCTGTCTTTCTACCACCAAAAAAAGTTAGCATTAATTCTACAGAAGTTTATTTATGTGGCTAAATTGCTTATGTAAATATGCCTAAATCTGTATTTTTTTTTTTTTTAGTAAAGTAGGCATACATAGGATTTGTCATCTTTCCACCGGTATAGTTGATGATGAACTTCTTACCAGATAGCAAAGGCATTTGTAAGTGTTGGCAAACCAGAAATATTTTATCTTAGATTTAAACTTAATAAATTTTTCTTGTAATACAACTCTTCTGATGATCATGAAGAAGACATAAACAATCAGTTAAAATCACAGATGACACTGAATAGAGAGGTGTAGTGTTACTGGTGAGAGCACAAAATTTATATGAGGAGATCTCAAAACATCAGAAACCCAGGCAAAAAGTTACAAAACTCTGCATGGGAAAAGAAAGGCAAACTAATACAGTGAAGGCACAATAATCTGAAATATTGCTATTTAATGAAAAGGAGATATTTGGAAGGCAGTCGTGATGAAAAAGTACTGAAGAATAGCAAACTGGATATAGATAGACAACAATTTATGGCATCAGAAAGTGAATGGCTTCGGGGGGAGACAAGATCTATAGCAGAACAATGCATAGAGTCCTGTGCACAATACCAGAAAATCATTTCTAAAATTGTAAAGAATTCAGAAAAGAGCATAAGAAAAAGTGATGAGTGGACTGCAGTTTCTAATTTAATTAAACAAACAAACAAACAAACAGATTAAAACTGCCAGAACTTGTTATTAGTTTTCCCCACTGAAAAGCAGTCCTGTTACACTGAAAAGAATAATTTAATAGGGCTAGATGCCAATGATACAGATTGAATGTGTTCATTCACTCTGACCCTGATCCAACTAAGCCTGTTTTGTAGTGAATTGAGTAGTGTCATTGACTGTAGTTAAGAATATTTAGAATTAGTCTTCATTAGCTCAGTGGGCATTTCTAATGACTTCCTGGATCAGAACCGTTTTTTTTAAAACTTCAGTTTCTGTTATTCCTGTTTTATGTTGTACTATGTGATCACTTCCAGAATAATGCTTTCTGAGGTGTGAGCTGAATTTTGCAGACATAAAGAAATGTACTGTAAATAATGATGTACACACACATGTATTTACTACGGTTAGTGTAAGTAGGGTTAGACCATGGGAGGTAGCAGCAAGTAAGTGGTGTGAGCAGATATTATATAATGCCAATATGTTTATGTATTTTGAGTATATAATTGCTTGAGTAAAAGAAAGATCAAATCCTGGAAGTAGGCCACAGATCTGGACCTCCCCCTCTCCCATACCCGATACCCAGACAAATGTCTTCAGTTTACTTGCTTGCTTTCCGTCTGACTTTTTATGACTTCTGCTTCTCCGGCTGCTTAATGGGCAACTTCAACAGGGTGAGAAAATATTGTGAATCTTCCTCCTGTAGCTGCTGTCCTCTAATCTTCCCCCTCCTCAAAAGCTCAATATCCCTCTGAGGAGGGCCTGTCCTTTAGACAAGCATCATGGCAGCAAATAAAACCTTGGGCTGTTAGGCAAAAAGTAGGTGCTGCCTTCTCCACCATCTAAACTCTGGATGGCAATGGAGTAAGTTAGGAGACAGGTACTTAATTCTCCAGCAGGGTATTAATAAGCATGCAGGGTGCCTAAGTTTAGGCATGAGGAGGGCTTTTAGGTTAACTGAGAAGTTTAGATACTGAGGAGTTTAGGCTAACTAATCTTTAGATACATTCAGTTAAGTGTGCTGAACTAGCTTTTTGGGCTCCTGCCTTAAATATTTGCACCTAAGAATCACCAGGGTCACAGGTTAGGATAACACAGTCATGGCCCAAATCTTGCAATGCTTACAAAGAAGATACTTATTTTTCTATTGAAAATAATTTTGTATTCCTGGCTTCTGCCAACTTCAAGGACTGACATTTGGAATTGGAGAATTCTTTTGCAGGTCGGAAATCTAAGACATCGCTGATGTCTGGTAAATACTGCCCAGTTCTGATATTTCATTTGAGTTAGTAAACGGAATGAGAATAGGAAAATTCATATACTGTTATCTAAAGAAATGCTATGATGACCATGTTAACTGTAACTTTACAAAGCTTAAAATACCTGGAAGAAGTGAACTGACATAGAGCTGCTGAGATAGTGAATATAATGGCAGAAACTCCACTGCCGGATTATGTAAAAGCCTGCATACCTCACTAATAGATAAAGACTTGAGCTTTGGTTAAACTGATAAGGATTTTCCAATTTAGTGAGCAGTGCTTGTCTGCTTCATGGGAGCCCTTCTATATGGATAACAAAAAGAAATTAAAAAAGGAAACGTTGCGTAAATGACATTTGGACATAATTTAGGGTGATGAAAAAAAGGAAGACCAACCACAGTGCTGATGCCTTTGTATCTGAAATAAATGAGCACAATATAAAACAATGAGCAACAGTGAGTTACAGTGGACAACTACTAATTTTAGTGTCAGACATTTTACAAAGTGCTTGAAAGACTGCAACACCAGAGATTTTTGATCATACAGAAGTACAGTTCTTTAGGACCTGTTTCTATTTCATTACGGTTGAAGATAATAATGATAATAACGCTTTTACTGATGAGGGGCCCAAGGTCCTCCCAAACATCCAGCCTGGGAAACTGTCAAGTCTTCCCCCAGATGTAGGAAATGCTCACCATTTACTGATGTAGCTTTATCACTGTAGTGAAGTTTAGCTGTTTAATATATCACGAAAAGCTGGCAGAATGAATGGAGGATACGGGCTGGGAAGACACTTTATAATCCCCTGCTGAGCTGTGTGAAGCATCAAGAGTCTTTGAAGCTCTGTGCTGTGGTGCACATGGAGTAAACGCAGCATTGTTCTGTAGAACAACATGCATTTGGTGAATTCTACTGTGGCTAACAGAGGAGCATTAGCAGAGTGTTAGCAGAGCACATCTGTCCCAAAATCAATTATTTTCTTGTCAAGGCATAAGGGTCGTAATCTGACAACCAGCAACATGGATGAATTAATGCCCTGGGGACAAACAGTCAGAAAACCAGACACGCTTTCACTATTTTTTTTAGGGTGCTTGGCAAGTCTCTTGGCTCACAATTTCAGCTTCAAAGCAAACTCGGATATTGTGGCAGGGGTGGAAGCAATTTAAGTAGTGTGTGGTTAAGATAGGGAATTCATTACCAGAGTATTTTGCAAATGCTAGAAGTTTATATTGCTTCAAGGGAATCTGTAGAAGTGTATAGAACAGTTGTATACAGAGGGTTAATAAAAGCCTATCAGCTACCTCTAGCTGAGGCAGTAACTATATTGCAAGTGATGGGGATGGAGGAAATAAGCAAGGGGAAATATCACATATTCTTAATCGAGTCTTATATCCTTTCTCAGGCAACCACACTTGTCTGCTCTTAGAGATTGACTACTTGGCTAGTGAAACATATGCCTGGAACACCAGGCATAACCTGGTATAGTCGCTATTTTATTTTGTCCCCATTCAGCAAGATACATAAATTAAAAGCTTATTTTTAAGGCTGGCAGTCTTACCCATCAAAATTTTCTGAATTTCTTGTTGGCTGTCCTTTGTAATGTCAGGTATTCCCTGTCCCAACATATGCCTCTGCCCCTCTATTTTTGGTTTCACAGGCTACTTTACCCTAGGATGCTGAGGGAGCTGGCGGAGGTAATTGCCAAGCCGCTTTCCATCATCTATCAGCGTTCTTGGTTATCTGGAGAGGTCCCAGAGGACTGGAGGCTTGCCGACGTGACTCCCATCTACAAGAAGGGCCGTAAAAAGGACCCAGGGAACTACAGGCCTGTCAGCCTGACCTCGGTTCCAGGCAAAATTATGGAGCAAATCATCTTGGGTAAGATCATACGGCACTTGCGTGGCATCCAGGGGATCAGGCCCAGCCAGCACGGGTTCACGAAAGGCAGGTCGTGCTTGTCCAACCTCATCTCCTTCTATGATAGGGTGACCAGACTGGTAGATGGGGGAAGGGCTGTTGATGTGGTCTACTTAGATTTCAGCAAAGCCTTTGACACGGTCTCTCACAGTATTCTCCCGGGGAAACTGTCTGCCCGTGGCCTGGACAGGTATACTCTTCTCTGGGTAAAGAACTGGCTGGAGGGCCGTGCCCAGCGGGTTGTGGTTAATGGAGTTAAGTCCAGCTGGCGTCCTGTTACGAGTGGGGTCCCCCAGGGGTCGGTACTGGGGCCTATCTTGTTTAATATCTTTATTGATGACCTAGATGAGGGGATTGAGTGCACCCTCAGTAAGTTTGCAGACGACACCAAGTTGGGAGGTAGTGTCGATCTGCCTGAGGGTCGGATGGCCCTTCAGAGGGATCTGGATAGGCTGGACTGCTGGGCTGAGGCGAACGGGATGAGGTTTAACAAGGCCAAGTGCCGGGTCCTGCACTTTGGCCACAATAACCCCATGCAACGCTATAGGCTTGGGGCTGAGTGGCTAGAAGACAGTGATGAGGAAAGGGACCTGGGAGTGTTGATCGATGCAAGGCTGAACATGAGCCGGCAGTGTGCTCAGGTGGCCAAGAAGGCCAATGGCACCCTGGCCTGTATTAGAAACAGTTTGGCCAGCAGGAGCAGGGAGGTGATCATCCCCCTGTACTCAGCTTTGGTGAGGCCGCACCTCGAGTACTGTGTTCAGTTTTGGGCCCCTCACTACAAGAAAGACATCGACGCCCTGGAACGTGTCCAGAGAAGGGCAACGAAACTGGTGAGGGGTATGGAACACAAGCCTTATGAGGAGCGGCTGAGGGAGCTGGGATTGTTTAGTCTGGAGAAGAGGAGGCTCAGGGGAGACCTCATTGCACTCTACAACTTCCTGAAGGGAGGTTGTAATGAGGAGGGGGTCGGCCTCTTCTTTCAGATAACTAATAATAGGACTCGAGGAAATGGCCTCAAGTTGTGCCTGGGGAGATTTAGATTAGATATCAGGAAAAACTTTTTCTCTCAGAAAGTGATCAGGCACAGGAACGGCCTGACCAGGGAGGTGGTGGAGTCACCGACCCTTGTAGTTTTTAAGAGGCGCCTGGACAAGGTGCTACAAGATATGATTTAGTAGCTTAGTGGGTAGTATTGGTGATAGGATGACGGTTGGACTAGATGATCTTGAAGGTCCTTTCCAACTTTGTTGTTTCTATGATTCTATGATTCTATGATTCTACTTTCAATAGAAATATAAATGTGTTAAGCGCAAACTCTTCTGTTCCTCAACAAAATGTCACCCGCTTGCAGGAGAGGATACTGATCTTCATAATATGATTGGGTTACTGCTTCTTCACGTGATTTAAAAGCACCTTCTCATGTACCTTTTAACAAATTCTGACACCCCAAAACACTTTTTTTCTGCCCAATAGATATTTATAATAAGCATATGCTTCAATCACAATAAGAGGAGTTTTTGAGGAGTCAAAAAAAGTTGATCAACATAGAAAGCTACAGCCTAGAATTCAAAAAGTAGAGAAATAACATAAAACTAAGCAAAAGAAAAATGTTGATATGCTTATGGCAAATAAAACAGAGACCAAAAGTCTTTTTTTTTTTCAATATAAACAAATAGATATATAAGAAATATGTAAATAGAAATGCAAGAATTGCAGGCTTTGCACAAATAACAAGAAGTTGAGACTGAAGACAATTTAGATAATGCAATAAAGGAAGAAATGTTTTTCTTTCCTTTCACATAGGACAATGTTGAGGAGAGAGGAAAACAGTTGGATGGCTAAGAGGAAGGAGATTATGGAAATTGTTACATCTAAAAAAGCTGAGAGGGGATTTAATTTTTTTTTCATTAGAAGGCAGAAAGTTTGTAGTGTAAAAGGACAGTGTTGGCACAAGAATAAATGGGAAAACTATCCATGAAAGTATTTGAACCATCAGTTAGGTTTCTAAGTATTGGTGTGAGGCTCTGTGAAATATTTCTAACAGGAGAGGAAATGAAAGGAAGCCTAATTGTATTAGAATGGGTCTTGACCGCATTCTGGAAAACATTAGCATGGGAGTAGTTTTAATATATGACTTCTATGTTAGGCATTTTCCCTAAATAAGGTTTTCCTTCCACAAGTAGACTTATGAACTTGAGATCTAAGGCTGACATTACTATACCAATTAAGGTAAATTCCTGTATGCAGGACTACCTAAGCTACAATTATGACTGAATATTTCTCTCTGTTTAAGAAAATGGAAATTTGTGTTTTGTGGTGGTGTGTTCTGTGTTGTGTTGTGTTTTCTTATGAGTGAAGCTTGAGAATAAACTCTCTTTGGAAGGCCATTTTGAGTTACTTCAATTCAAATTTTAATTAAAAAGGGGAAAGATATTTGTGTGGCGTAGCTACTGGCATATAACATAGCTACCTGTTATAGGAAAACTGTCTTATACAAAATTCTGTAGGGGATACTCTAGAGAACAATTTAGCACACCGAAGTTAAACTCCTGAGTTAGCCCCTGGAGTAGCCTTTTTTTTCCAGGCTATGAATGGAGTTGAGCTTCTTACTTCGGGGCCTATATAAGGTTTGTAAAAGTCTGAAGGCTGAATTGCCCTGTCAGGCTGTAGTTTAAAAATGACATAACAGTAAGTGAGGACTAAACCACTATGCCTTTAAATCATATGCATAATGATACATGTCATTTCTTCATGTTTTATCATATCAGAGCTGATCTTTGCAATTCAGTGTAGTCTGATAACACTGAGAATTCAACCAGATTCTATTTATAAGTGAAACTATTTGTCCTGCAATGAAACTACTGGAAAACACAAGGACTTTTAACTTCTCTAGCTACCCTACAAGTTTGCAGTTCTTCTATATCAATAGCCAAAGCAGTTTAAGGAATTTTAGCAACAGTCCTATTACTGTGGTCAGATTCTGCCTTGCTTTTGATTCTTTAACTCTTCTTGTTCTCAGATCTCTGGTGGATTGTTTACCCAGTTATTAATGGGTAAACATTATACTTTATGTATAATGATGTATTTTTATTCCGTCTATATTTCTTTCCGTAACACATATATGTCAAGTATTTGCTTGTACGTCTTTTTTGTTGTTGTTGTTGTCCATTATAATTTGCTAGGTAACCAAATTTTTAATAGTGCATTGCTCAGGTTTAATTAGATATTGATCTCTACTGTCATCAGGTGCTTTAAGGCATTTTTCATGATTTGAACTTATTTCTGAATCATTCTTTTGTTTGGGTAGGTATTCTAAAGGACCGATGATTGTTATGATTGGGCTGTATTCAAGAATTTCTAATCTTTATCTTTTTGTTCTAGAATGTTATTCATCGGAACCTCTGGAATTCAAGACCTCTGTTATAATTTCATTGAACAAACATCAACTGTCTTAGAAACAGTGATAAAAAATTCATAAAGCTTGAAGTTCCAGTAATGACTTGCAAAATTATAAATGAAACAAGTTAATATTCTCAAAATGTTCACAAACAAGCAGCAGATAAGTACATTCAATCTAGTTTTCTATCCACAGCTTCTGTTAAGAAAACTTGATATGGTCAACAGTCAATGATTCTGAAACAAGATATTGCCGTATTATTTTGAGATACACAAGAGAACAGTAAGGGACTTATATGACCACACAGGGTTAAATTATTCTTCTTCAGAGGAAAACAGAGCTAAAATATTCCTAAAGGTCACATGCCATCTCTTCAGACCATTTAAGGCTTCTGAAATGCCACTCTGAAGTAAAATTACCTCTCCAGAAGAGTCATTCTGTTAGAAAGCCAGCTAACATCAGTATTGAGATAAACGGGAGTGCAGGGAATTGATTTTACACTTGTGCTGTAAGTGTGGTCAAATGTTGTAGGCCAGTACCATAAATAGGATTCTATAATATTGCTGTGCCTTAAAATAATAACATAGAGGATATAGTTAAATAAACCTTTATATATATATATGTATGTATATATTTGCTAGCTTTATATTAAAATGTTTACTTAATAGTTTTATTTGCAATGTGGTACAAGCTTCACTTTCTTCATAATTTTCTTCTCTCTGTTGATAATACTCATAAAGAAACTGACCTTTTTCCTTCATCAACCACCTCCTCTCATTCAGCAGCTTCTCTTACTGCAAAGTATCTCTTGCAGTATGGCAGGTAAATAAATGCATACTTTTTTTCAAGCAAGACTGACAAAACCTTAATAGAGTAGGAAGGCAGGCTGTGTGATATTCCAGCTTAATTATTTTTCAGCAAGGCTGTTTTAGCTTAAAGAGATTGTTGAGATTAAATAAAAGAAGTATTTACACAAATCTGATTTGATTGCACCAGATCTGTTAGCAGTTCTGGGTAAGCTTCTGGCTGCCAGCCTGTGGTTTTTTTTTTTTTTTCCTCCTCTTTTATTTCTATTTCAGATGTTTCTGATTTGAGTAAACTCATGTCTGTTTTGGCTCCTTGCCTTAGCTATTACTGGTTAAGCTACAGTACTAGCCAACTGGGACCAGCCATCTCTTTTCAGGTGTTTCAGAACTCATCATGGTTGAGTAACAGCAAGAACAATTACTCCAATATTCTATTACTTTCTCCTCCATGCAGTGTTAAATAGTCTCCAGGGTATGGAGGCAGCAGGACAATGACATTTTGAAAAGCCCCAGTGCATTCTCAGCAGCTTAAAAAGAAAGCATTTGGCCTTATTTTCTTTCCCACCAAGAAATTAAGAGTATTCACAACAACCCTAGCATAGTTCAACAAACACCTTAATGCATAGTGTTACTGAAAGAAGTCCTTCAATAAACTTCACTTTGATAAGTTAAAGTAAGCAAGCTAAACTGAGTATGTAGTCAGGCATGTATGTGTGAGGTGTTTTATTGGACTTGATACTTGGTGAATGTTTTCTTCCAAATACGAGCAGGAGGTGGAAAAGAAATGTGATATTTCTTATGTTCCATTCTTTGGCACTGTTGGAAATCTTGTTTTTGTCTTTTCCCATTCATCAAAAAAACAAATCCACCAGAGCAGAAACTCTAGAAAAACTAGGAAATTAAAATCAAGTATGCCATTTAAGCCAAAAGCTGCTAGTGACTTTTTATTCTGATGTCCTGTTTTCTTCAGTGAGACTGCATGGAAGTAAATGCATGAAGATGTTCCTCAACAGATCAAAGTCATTTTCAGTATATCTAAACATAGGCTTAGTCTCACCTTTAGACATATGATTTTTCATCCTAGCAGTGATCCAAATGACTCCATTCAATTGTTCTTTTGGGATATGAATGAAATTGGAGGAAATGATTATGTTAATTCTAGTCGGGCAATTCTTCAGACAATTTGTACTCTTCTGGAACAGAGCTATCATTACTATAATATCGTTTGTAAAGTGAAACTAACAGATGATCATCAATTTAAAAAGACACCGCGGTTGGTGAAACTTCCTACCACAGTTGGTATAGGATATGGAAGATGTGTCCAAGTAAACATCTTAATAGTGTCCAAAGTCTTCAGGTGTAATATAACAGTCTAATTTGGTAAAAAGCATCACAATAATAACAGTACACTTAAAATGCACCATTCATTTAAAAAAAGGAAAATAAAATCATTAATATAATGAGCAAAATATAATTTCTCTTTTAGAAATCTATTGCTAATATGTTACTTTTGCTTCCTGAAAACATTATAGGTCCCCTGTACTTGTCAAAATTAATAGATCAATATTTTAAAAACAAAAAATTATTTTGCATATAGATTTTATTTCACTTTGTTTCACATAAAAGTGCATCTGGGTACAGTTTCAAAGGCATAAAAGCAATCAGAATTTCAAAGGAAGATACTTGGTACCCAAAGAGAATTAATGAGAGTCAGGGTTCCTTTTCAAATATGTCTCGGCATCATCTTCAGTGAAGAATGATTTCATGAACTACTATGAACACATTTACTGAGTGGTTCACATCTATGAAACTCAAACTATTACTAAGAAATGAAGCTATTTGCTTCTTTCTCTTTTTTTTTCCTGTCTTTTATAGTTTTAACAGAAGTGGACATTGCAATGCAAACTTTAAAATAGATCAGGCTCAGAGGTTTGCATTCTCTCTTCATTGTGGGATGGTGATATGATAAGATGATTTCTTTACAGGTACAAGTAGACTGTAAAGCAGTTTTCCATGATCTTACATTAGAAAGAAAGGTTATAAACAATAAAACCCCAACGGAAAAAAAAATACAGAAAAAAAACTCCTAACCTTTGAAAAATAAAATAAATTAGCGTAAAACAAAACACAAAGTAAACTCTTGCTTCAGAGATAAAAAAAGAACTATTTTTCATGCTAATTCTTAACTTGTGCTGTGCTAACACGCAAGGTGACTGTGAGTGGGTAGGTTAATGCACAGCACTAGTTTTTGATGAAATGTGCCACACATAGAATTGCAAACAACTCTCCAGTACTTGAAATTCACATTTATAAAGGGCACGGGACAAGTAATGCAGCTCTGAGATTAATTAAAACCTAACCCACTGTGTATGCAGTAGGACTCACCCTTACACTCAGCTAGCTGTGAGTCCAAAAAATCCAAGAGTATACATGCTCTTTCAGTTTGCTTATAACAGGGCTGCTTTAATCAACACTGGATAGCAACCATGTTTAAAAAACAAAGCAAAACAAAATAAAACAAAGGAATGAAAAAAACTAGAAAAAAGTAATGACCCCCCCCAAAGGGTTAACGTTATTACTGATTGATTGTAAGAGGTATTAGATCAATATAAATATCAACATTTAACACTTCAGTGAATGCAGTTCTTTCATTGTCAAACTGGTACATGTGCAAACCTGGAGGAAGGGAGTACTAGAAAACTTATGGATACTGAATAAAATATTTGTATTTTAACTAACTGGCCTACTGCCATCTTCCCATCTCCTCAATTTTCAGCTTTCCTCAACTCATTATCATTCCTAAAGAAGGTTTATAGTTTCTTCCTCCTATTACATCAAAAAACACATGCTCCTTTCAGTTCTGTGATACAAATAGCAACAGTGGTTGAGATGTTATTGTCCTAAAGCTGTTCGTCATATCTCTCATTCAATATTACCCCTGTCCCTGCAAAAAGAAAAGAAAAAAGAAAAGGCTGGCATGTTTTTAGTTTCTCCATAAACAGTATACTGGTTTAATGAGCAGAAATTATCCTGGCACCAAATCCTGCTGAAGCTGGCGTCCGCTGAAGCTTGCAGAGGGACAGCTGATATGAATGGTTTGTTTTACTTAGTCCTGCTTTCACTTCCAGTTTGAGGTCAAAGATTATATTGATTCTGGTTTCATCCTGCACAATTTTTTCACTCTTAATTTTAAAGGAGATGCCCTGATTCAACATTTATAACCATGAAGTAATTGTCTTTAGTGATAATTACTAATTTTGGTTTACTGATGAGCAGGACACCTTCAAACAAATAATTAGATTTGGAAACATAATTAAATTAATTAACATACATATTGCCCTTAAGGCTCAATATTGTCATGCTCTCTTGGTCTTGCTTATTTTGTTCTGATTTATGTTTTGTACAAAATTCCTGACAAATTACAACTGTTTAGATCAAACTCATGTATCATTGATAAATGTGAAAGGTAAGTAGAAGTCTTACTGATTGAAGCCTCAGTTATTAAACTCAGATTAGAGTGCATTCCAATGGAACAATGAACAATGGTTACTTTTCAATAAAGGAATCTTCCATGTCTTTTTAAAGTCTGCATCACCTGTATTAGTTCATCTGTTAGTAATGGTTCTGCACTTTTATTTATAGTAGCACTACAGTAATGACACATCACAGTCAAGTATGTTTCTCTCTGAAAACACCCAAAATAAAAGCCTTAAAATGCGTATGCTGGCCTGTGCAATTATTGTATTGTACCATCAGCCCGGAAAAAAATCATGAAATAATGACCTGTTAATTCAGGTCTAGAGCACATAGAAAGGAAAAGCTCAAGGAGAAGAGATAATCTATTAACATCCAGCTGAGAAAAAGAATAGCTATAAAAGGTGGCACCAGCTCAGCTGTTTATTTATTCATAGACGCTAACCAAATAAGCTAGAACTGTCACAGCAGGTTTTTCTTAGACACTTATCATATACTTTTTAGTAAGTTTCCTATAGGATAAAAATAAATCAGAATCATATTAGCTTGCTTGTAGAGTAAGAAAGTTAACTGCAATGAGACTACATGCAGATCCTGGTGGTGACTCTAAGAGATCTTATTTTAGGATTGTAGCCAAATGTCCCACATAATTATTTTAGAAACAGGTCCACATAAAACCCTGAGCCCGAAGAGCTGCAGACTTTGAGAAAGTTCAAATGAAGTTATTGATCTAGGGTAAATTAAATTCCATAGCAAAGTGTTCAGTGCAAGATTGACCCAGTACAGATAATATTCTTTATATTTTCAAAAAGTAGTCTGTAGTGAATAATGAGCTCTCACTCTGCACTTTCTGTTTTTAAATTATGTGATCATAAACATAAAGGTTTTAATCATTTGGAAGCTGTTGTTGGGATAGAAATGACTTTTTATTCTTGTTTTTTTGAAAACTGGACAAATGCAGACTTTTCGACTTTTTTTTTTGGATGGGAATTATGAAAATTTGCAGCCTGCTATTTATTTAATACATTCTGCACTCTGTGGAAGAGATTCCCTGGTTATTTTGATATGCTAAACCATGATATGGATTTTTGAAAGGGATAAAGAGGAAGTAATCTCTGTTTACAGGAAAGCCCATTCTTTTAACTGAAGGTTGACACAGTGTGCATCCAATGATAACTTTTATCTCTGGCTCATGGTGGTATGTCATAAGAGCTATTTTTTCCTGAGGTATATTAGATTGCACCAAGTGGCATTTAATTCAAATCCAAAGCAAAATAAATGCTCATAGCTTCCTTGTAAGACAGCATTTGTGTCACCTTCTATAAATTTGTATGATTGCCAAGACAAGGTATGTCCAAGGTTTGTGAATTTGGGATATTGCAACATCTTTTTTTTTTTTCCCCCATTTGTAATGAGTCAGACAGCATCAGCAACTGGCACAATGTATTTGGGTCACGTGGCAAGGTTTTGGTAGCAGGGGGCCCACATGGGTGGCTTCTGTGAGAAGATTCCAGAAGCTGCCCCATGTCAGATAAGAGCCAGCTCCAGTCGGCTCCAAAAGGAACCCGCTGCTGGCCAGAGCTGAGCCAGCGAGCGACACTGGTTGTGCCTCTGGGAGAGCAGATTTAAGAAAGGGAAAAAATCTGCTGTGCAACAGCTGCTGGGAGAGAGACGAGTGAGGAACAGCCCTGCAGACACCAAGGTCAGTGAAGAAGGAGGGCAGGAGGTGCTCCAGGTGCCAGAGCAGAGGTTCCCCTGCAGCCTGTGGTGAGGCCCATGGTGGAGCAGGCTGTCCCCCTGCAGCCCATGGGGTACCACATGGAGCAGATCTCCACGCTGCAGCCCGTGGAGGAGCCCATGGTGGAGGAGGTGGATGTGGCCTGAAGGAGGCTGCAGCCCATGGAGAGCCCCCCCAGGAGCAGATTCCAGGCCGGACCTGCAGCCCGTGGAGAGGAGCCCCCGCAGGAGCAGGTGATCCGGTGGGAGCTGCCACCCGTGGGGGACCCATGCTGGAGCAGTTTGCTCCTGAAGGATGGACCCCGTGGTACGGACCCATATTGGAGCAGCTCTTGAAGAGCTGCAGCCTGTGGGAAGCCCACTCAGGACCCGTTCGGGAAGGACGGCATCCCGTGGGAGGGACCCCATGCTGGAGCAGGGGCAGAGAGCGACCATGAAGGAGCAGCAGAGACGCAGCGATACGGGCTGACCGCAGCCCCCATTCCCCGTTCCCCTGTGCCACTTGTGGGGAGGAGGCAGAAGAGGGTGGATGGGGGGAAGGTGTTTTTAGTTTGCTTTTAGTTTCTCACTGCTCTAGTCTGTTAGTAATGGGCAATAAATTACATTAATCTTTCTACATTGAGTCTGTTTTGCCTGTGACAGTAACTGGTGAGTGATCTCCCTGTCCTTATCTCAGCCCTTGAGCCCTTTTTCATTGCCTTTTCTCTTCCTTAGAGGAGGGGGAGTGAGAGAGTGGTTGTGGTGGAGTTTAGCTGTCCGTCGGTGTGAAACCACCACACACAATGAAACACTATTTCAAATGCAATTGTTGGCCTGCCGTGAACTTTGTTGTTGTGACATGAAGTATAGTCATGTACTTGGGAGTTTGCTAGTAAAAACATTTACACTGTTACATGCAAATGCAGGCCCTGCCATATAGTTTAAATATTCTGCTTGTAAATAAACAGAGAGCAATCTAGCTGTGAATCTCAAAACCATGTGAGTATTCACCATGGAATGCAGCACACAAATTCACATCAAAAGTGTGAAATGGTGTTTTCAGTTGTATTTCCCAAGACACCTTTACAATTCCTAGACAAATGAAAATATGATTTTGTATGTCTTTGCTTTCTTGCTCATGTGGAAGCCTTAGAAGTGTAGAAATAATTTTCTGAAAAACTGGAAGATGTGACTGTTCATTATAAGAGAAAGAAACTGCAAGAAACAAAGAATGGTTTCCAGAACTCAAGGCAGCTATAGGGAAAAACGGTAAAGCATAAGTACTCCCCATTATCTCCTATCAGTACAGGCTCTATACTGGATCAATTTTATCTCCATATGTTCTCAGAATATTTTTCTCTTTTACACATAGATTACTTTAATTTTCTTTAAAACTGCTTAAAGACAGTGCACCTACAAATCCTTTAGAATTCAACAGCTTAACCTCATATATAAAGAGAGGTGCTTATGTCATTCAAAACTGATAAGAGACACATTCTACTCTTACTTCAGCTCTTCTATTTTAATAGTTGAAGATAAATTAGTAAGTAACAGATTTAAGGAGTCACTGTCCAAAAGCTCTTGTAATCCGATGGTAAACTGGGATTGCTGCAAAGAATTCTAGATTGGCTTAATTGGATATCTGAGACTGTATTACGTCAGAGCTTGTTACTAATATATTTGCAAACATAAGTTTGAATACTTCATGAATTATTTAGCATTTTTATTCAGAAATTGTTGAACATTGAAAAGCTTTCTCCCTACAAGGAAAAAAGAATATGTTAATATTTTTCTTATTTTATCAGATCATCTTTATTAACCAACTATTTAACAAGTATTTCATGAAGCTAAATAGAATACCAAAAAAAAATACAGACATAAAGAGAAGGATAGTCTTTTAAAAGAACATTTGATAATAATCTGTTAAGTAAACGGAGTCTTCTATAAACACTTATTACGGGTTTACTATCTTTTCGTCACATCTTTTTCTTGCAAATATGATCTTCTTTGAAAACCATATCCAAAACCTGCCTCTGATTTTTGCATACATTCAGAATCAGATTGCATATCTTTCCTGCATTCTTCTTTTGCATTCTATCCTATGCAGTCAAGATAGTTAGAAGAGGATTAGAATATAGTCAGAAACATAATTGCATGAGAACTTAGGACAGACTGCAGTGATGAATTGCAGGGCTCAGACAGACAAGTATACTGACCAGTAGTCTGTTTATACTTGACTGGCCCTTTTATTCCCTTTTGCCTCGCTTGTTCCTTCCCAGCCCACCTGATTCTTTCCTTTCCCCGTCTTTGGGAAACTTCTCACAATGAGTCCCAGAAACATTGCATGAAGAGTCTTGCACATCCCCACAGTCTTCTTAAAACATGCCATAAGAAGTTTTATGCAATCTCAAAATACTCTTCTCCCTGCATGACATAAAAAGTCCTATGCCCCTTCAGGCAATAACCCCTTAGACAAAGGTTTTAGATATCTAAAGTGCTGCCTGGATTATCAGACTCAGTAAACGGTGATCAGTGGTTCAAAGTCTGACTGACAGCTAGCTGATTATGAGTGGTGTTTCTCAGGGGATGGTATCAGAGCCATTTAACACCAGAGTATTTAACATGTTCAGTAATGATCTAGAACATGGGAGGAAATTCAGCAAGTTTCCAGATACATCACAACAGGGAGAGCTGTTGATTCTCTGGAGGGAAGGGCTGCTATTCAGATGGCCCTCAACAAGATGAAGGAATGGGCTGGCAGGAACCTTTAAGGGTTCAGCAAGGGCACAGGAGAGAACTTGAGTATCGCCATTCTTGGAGACTTGTGAAACTTGACTGGACAAAGCTTTGAACAGCCTAATCTAACATTGGAGCTGGCTTTGTTGTGAAATGTTTTTAGATTAGATGATCTCCAGAGATTCATTCTTTTTAAAAAAAGATGTTTCTACTGTACCTTAGACCTCAAGGCTATATAACTATGCCATATGATGACTGTGGGAGAAACATGGTTGTACGTATGAAAAGAGATGCTCACTTTATATTTGCAGGGAAATACACATTTCAGGACTTTTTCTTTGTTGGTAGGCCCAAAGCAGGCAGCAGTCATTTGAGGCAGCTCAAATACACAGGAAAGAAAATGAGGGAAGTATCGTATAATTTATGGTCTTTATTTCTATGAGAGCATAAGAATACTCTAGCATTCTTACCAAGATGTCATCTTACCAAGACTTCTGTCAAGGAACAGAAGGCATATTCTCAGAAGTATGTTTTTTATTTGATGCTAAGCAATAAGCTTGGTTGGAAACAAAGAAAAGGAATTAACATAAACAAGATAAGAGTGTCTTTGGCTATATCCACTAGACAGTAATATCAGCAAGAAGGACAGATAAAAAAACCAAGGTGCTAAAAAAGACTATCTTGTGATAAATAGATAATTTTTGCATCTTGCTAGAAATATTTTCAGTTGAACATATCATGACCTCATCTGTTGCCAGTTACACTCATTAATGTTTTGTATCATGTTTTGTTTTGCAACAAAGCCACAGTTATATCACTCTCTGGCAGCCAAAACCATGACACTCTCAAAACAGTAATGTATAATAGGTGAATTGCTTTTTTTTCATTAATTCTTTTGCACTAATTATGCATGTGTCCTTTTTGTCTGGACACGCTTATTCCTAAAATGTGTCTGTTAAAGGTTTTATGGAAAAGAATCATGGCAATAAATATTAAACCAAAGAAGTTCATAGGAAGCAAAATCTCAAAATAGAGTTAGGATTATGAAGAGTTATTTTACTTTTAAAGATCTGTCTATCTGGCAGTGATTTTTTTGTGCATGAATTAACTTGGACTTGTGATCTTTCCAAACTGACTTTGGAAAGCTGCTCTAATACAACTAACCTTTATTAGCCCTGCCAAGTCTGTTGGTTTATCTGTGCAGCAATACATGGTTGTCATGTGAAGTACAGAACATGTTTATTACATGTACTTTTCCCCTCTTTCTGGTGCTCTAAGATATCCTGTTAACTTTGGAAGAGATCATGCCGTGCTCTCTCTTGGCATCAGCTACAGACACAAAAGCTGGGAACTCAGCAGAGGAAAAGGTAGCAAAAACTGATGACAGAAAGGACAGATTCTGTCAGCAAACCCACCCCTTCCTCCCTTCTGAAGGACTAACTATTTTTTCACTACAGAAATATGGATCAGTTTTCAAAGATGACACCACTTATCTCCTTAGTAGGAATGCTGTTCTCAATGAGAAGTGTATCAGAGTTCTTGTGTCCTTGTTCATTCTGTGAAGGAAAATGTTTCTCATACTATAAACTATCCTTCTTGAAGGAAATATAGAGCTGTGTCACAGCATGAATGACTGAATGAGTTGTCGTGATCCTCCTGTTCTTTAAAGATGCTCACAGAAGAACATCTGGTTTAGAAATCTTTGATGACGCGTTTTATTCTGACATTCAATTTATTGATATTAAAGCTTTGCTTGAGTCTTTGATTTGATAAATTGGTTTTAAAAAGTATTAATTGCAAAAAGGCATCTTACAGTCAAGAAGGAATTTCTGATCAAAATCAAAACATATGTAGATCTTGGTGAAAACAGCCAGTAAGATGATGGATGTGTAAGATACAGATCTGGACTTCCACTGATGTTCGTATAAGTCACTGCAGTAAGTAGTGGCAAGGTTTCTAAGCTAAACCCTTGCTCAGTCTGTTTTAGTTTGGGAACTTCAACCTTGCTTCATGCCATCTTTTGTAAGTATAATACTGATGTTTAGAATAGACCTGCTTTATTCTTGCTTGCTGTTGTTTCTTTTTTTTTTTTTTAATGAATAAAAAGAAAAAAAAAAGACCTATTGAAGCAAAAATTAAAACTGCTGCATCTCCAGGACATATCAGCTCTAGCTTTTCTGGCTACTCCAAACGGAATTTTATTTTGTGTAATTTTATTCCTTTTATTTTGTGTAAATAATCAAACCAGATTATTATTCACCAGAATAAGAGATATTGACCCTATATATGAAACATATATATACAGCACAAACCTCAGATTTTAATTTTTGTTCTTATAAATTTTATTTTAACTATAGGATAACATAGCTCTGGCAGGGATTTAGAGAAGCTTAGTTTCAAATTCCTGATTCATTAACTGGTATTTTCAGTTGAGTTGCTTGGTGACTGGGCAATTAGATCTTTGCAGAAAAAAAAAAAAAAAGATGTTTTATTTTTGCCTTGCAGGGAAGGGAATGAACTTCAGAAACTTTGAAAGCTTTAGTGGGAAATAAAACCACTTCTAATCAGGAGGTTCTAAAAAAGCAGAAAATTTAAACTTCTGTTGAGTTAAGGCAGGGAGATAGGAGAAGCAGCTAAGACTAACATAAGATTATAAAACGAAATAAAATAAAATCCAGTATAAGTTGCAGTGTACTGAGACTAATCTTGACAAAAAAATAGTGTTACAACAATTCCAGAAAAAAAAAAATCTAAACTCCATCTGCATCACTGCTTTAAGCATTAAGTATGATTCCCCAATATGTATTCTAGTTGTACACCAATGTATATTTATCACCACTTTTGCAAGATCAATTCAGCAATATAGTATTAATGCAACCCAGGTTAATTTGGTGTGATTTGGTGTATTATCTCAACTACTGCTGAAGGATAGAGTATAATGTACTGCAGAGAGAGAGAATGTTTAAGATTGACAAGATTGTCAGCATTTTCTATGAGAAATGGCATGTTGATATAGTGCAGAGAAGAGTGCATATTAGCAAGGCATTTGCAACTTCAAGTCCTGTCAAAAAGGAACAAATTGGTATGCAAAGGTTAGTAAGAAAGAGAAGTGAAAAAAATGTGATGAGTATTATATTAAAAATAAGAAAAAATACAAGATTTTCAGTTCAAAAATGTGGTAATGGGGAGAGACTATCAGGGAGTGTAGTGACAGGACAAGGGATAACTGTTTTAAACTAAAAGAGGGTACGTTTAAAGAATAAATTCTTTACTATGAGAGTGGTGAGGCACTGGAACAGGTTGCCCAGAGAGCTTGTGGATGCCCCATCCCTGGTAGTGTTCAAGGCCAGGTTGTATGGGGCCCTGGGCAACCTGATCTGGTGGAAGTTGTCCCTGCCCATGGCAGGGGGGTTGGAACTAGATGATCTTTAAGGTACCTTCCAACCCAAACCATTCTGTGATTCTATGATTCTGCAATGTTTTGTGAAATGTTATAGGGCACTTAAAAGTAATAATCCTAACCTTGCCTACACTGTATATGAGCATGGATGGATGCACAGGAACGTTGGAGAGAGAAAGAGAATACAAAATTTCTTGGGTCATGAAGATTCAGAGTACCTACTGGTAGCATCAGTATTGCGTTACTCTAGGGTATGAGCATGATTAAATAAACAACTGGAAAACAGTATCCATAGTCCTGCTCACCTCGTTCAGCAGACCTGAGTCAACAGAAAGAGTTGAGTGTAGTGCATCTTATTAAAGATAATAGAGCAGACACTTCCAAAATCATCCTGTAGAACTGGGGAATGTTCTTGCCATGTCCCTCTCTAGCATGCAAATCATTATATACCCTAACAGCCATGATAAAAAACATTCAGTTTAAGTCTTTAAGGCTATTTATAACTCAGGAAATCACACAGACAAACACATCCTAAGTAACAACCTAAGGGATGAGGAAAAATCGGTCAATTAATAGACCTGGTCTTTAATTAAATGTCAAGTAAAATTATATGGCAACCCAGGGAATATTATTAAGTGGCTGCTTAAGACAAAAACCTGCTTGTCTGAAGTATACCCTTTAGTAGTTCAGTGTATATTTTAGTCTTATTATTTGTGTTTTGTCAGAGCTGGGAAGCTACACTGAATTTGTGCTAGATGCTGTTTTACCACAGAGTAACGATAATGGTTGCAATAAAGAAACCTTTGAGAAATGGAGTTCTAAGTGACAGATACCCTGCAAAGCTAACTATCATGGAGTTTTGGCTAACCTATTCTGTTCACACTGTATCATTTTATTCTATATATTTCTAAAATGGAAACTTCCTATAGAATTTCTTTGAGAAGGAATTTTTCATTGGAAGTCTGTCCATACTTTTACTTGGGAGTTATGGGCAAATTTTCAGCTAATACAGACAGGCATAGCTCCACTGAAATCAGTTGATTTTAGCCTATAAGTCTACAGTGGTTCTGTAGCAGTTCTATAGTGGTAGAAAAGCAATAGAAAAGAAGATCACATTAATTGATTTTAGTGTGCACACCATGCATTCAAGCAATATATGATTTTAATGGATAAGAACTGAGTGCACAAAAGGACTTAGCTGTCACACTGTTAAGCATTGTAGCACTTTTAAAGCATCACTATAAAGTGCGTAGAGTAACTATCCAATATATATTAAAAATACATACAGAAAACTGGTGTGCTGAATAGGGAGCTTCCTATGCTTTCCAACAGGAAATTCTGAAGACATGCCTAACTCAAAAAACATAGCTTCTTAACAAATCCAGGTGATTAATTCTGATATATCAAATGAAGGGCTTTTCTCCACTGGTAATTCAAAGTAGTGTATTGTCCTGTGGCTTAGGCTTCAAAACAACATTGGACATGTAGTGCTAATGACGGTGCCCACTTTTATCCCACAGCTCAGTGGTTTCTATCAGACACATGTTATTTATTTCTTTTTCCTTCACCTGACATCAAATACCAGAAGTGAATCAGCTGATCTGGGTGATGCTTAGAAAAATCTGGGCTGCTGCTACAGCATATAACCTAAAAAAAAAAAAAAAANAAAAAAAAAAAAAAAAAAAAAGAATTAGGGACCTCTGTTAACCCAAAGACTGAATAATCTCTGGATCTCTGGCAATACTTCTTTTTGATATATCAAAAAAACTGGTCTTTGTGTTATCTAGTCCAAAGCTTTGGGTCAAGCAAGGAACTTATAACTCGTTTCAATTAAAACACAGCAAAACAAAACAAACAAAAAAAGAACAAAATCTCCATTATTGAATATCAGGGAATATTTTGAAGACCGGACAGCATAGATCTATTTTTCTCAAGGACAGTAAACACTGAATATAGGAAGTTATATAAAGGCAAGGAACATGAAGATATATATATAATTAAGACATATGTAATTATTAAACTATTTTAAAAATTATTTCTATATTATTAGTAAAGCTGAATTGACATATCTTACATAGCAAATAGTGTATAACTACATCACTCCACAGTAGCCTAGGGAAGTAGTTATATCTGGTTTCTCCCCTTGTTCCTATGGGGAATACTTCTATGGAATACCAGTTATGGTTTTTGTACATCATCCAGCACTGCTTGGTTTGTGGCAAATCCAGTGATACACAAACTCCCAACATGGAAGGAGGCAATGATCCCATAGGATCTTCAATAGGATAATGACTTCACAGGGGATGCCCTCAGCCAGCATTTTGTAGTCATTGCACAATTGGCCTAAGATGGCCACGGCCCTTCCATAAAAAATTACACAGCAAAAATACAATATCAAGGCTTATGACACAACAAAAATGAAAAACTAGAGACCATACAGAACTTTACCATGAGGTAAGATGTCCTCTGTATCATTGAAACAGTGAAATAATTAAGGAAGATAAGCAATTTAATAATTATTTAAATTTAATATTGTTTTATTAATAGAAATAAAATGAAATTTACCAAGTATAAATTTATAGAGTAACAAGGTACATAGAAATAATATGTGAGAGTGACAGTTCACCAGAAAAAATATTTAGGTGTGGCCTACCTACTGATAGGCAATAGACATGAGAATTATGGACCTAGATAAAGATAATAATGCCATGCAGATGGAGATTTGAAGACCTGGTGGAAGAAACAGTAGCTGAAGAAGACTAATGCAGATAACCAGGAGGCAGAACTTGGGGCGGAATGAGGGTGATATATAGCAGCTCACATAAAATATGAAAAAAATATGAAATGATCAATCTAGAGACAAAGGGTGTAATGGAATGAGACACCTGAGATTCACTCCTGTATCAGACAGAGGCAGAGTTGTATGATAAGAGCCTTAGAGAAGATTGAAAGATAGTTTAAGAGATTGGACCAAGGGAACTGATTTTTGTACACTAATCCCACGGGGAGTAATAATGAGATCCAGAAATTCCTAGCTATGGCTTCCAACCTGTTTCACCACCAAATACTCACTGAACCAAGAAGATCTAGCAATTTCAAATTCGACAAAGAGCAAAAAAACATTGTCCAAAGATAAATTAAAGTAAGTGGTGATAAGCAGAAACTAGCCAGCAGCTGATTTGGTTTTCAATCTAGCAAGTCACACCGGCCAAAAAAAAAAGAAAAAAAAGAAGTGATTTTTCTCTTATTAAGCCAATTGAAGACATAGTGACTGAATGTAGAGGAAAGCTGAAGTTTCCTCACGTCAAAAGTATAAAAATTGTCTTGAACCGTACCTTAATAATACTAGGGAAAACATCTTATGGAAGATTTTCTGAATAATAAACTTCTTAGAGAGACTATTAGGAGTGAATCAAAGTTGTACAATTCTACATTCATGTATACAAAGAAGTCAATGAAAGGATACAAAGAAGTCAAGGATACAAAGAAATCAATGACAGGCACAGGTACAGAATGCATTCACCTGAAAGTACCTCATCAAACGAAAAGTTTCTATAAATATACCTGGCTTCATATATAGTTGGGAGGTGAATGAAACAGGAAAAAAAGAAGAAAGCTTATGCATCTGGACTCTGCCCTGTACAATTGGATTTCATCTCTGCTGCAGAGTTCTGCTTTGGTGTCATGGTAGAAGTAGTTACTCACTGCTCTACCTTTTCTGACTTTTGTTTGTCTGAGTAGTTCTGGCCATTCTCGGCTACAACTGAAGTCTATGGGAATATTTGCATGAAGTGCTAAGTACTACTTTATGTAATTTGAGTAATCAGTTGCTAGGTCTTAAACTGTGGACTGTAAATAAGCAGGTACTTTTACTCTCATAGTCTTGCTGGTTCAGCTTGATATCTGTAATGTGGGGATAACAGTAACCCCTCACATCACATCACACTTTGTGAAGATAAATTAATGCTTGTGAAGCATCACAGTGCTGAGTGCCAGAGAAAAGCCCATGAGGAAATTAATGATTCTGTCTTCATTGCAGCCTTTGAACAGTGTGCAGTAGATAAGGCTTAAGTCCACAAAATGAACAATGAGTGTAAAACAAAATGTTGAATAGATGTTCTTTTTTAATTGATCACCATCCATTCTATTCACTCAATGGGGTAGGGGTCCTGTGCAGAAAAAATACAGTGGGCTATTATGTATTAAAAGCCTGTGTCATAAAGCATATCCTCAAGGGTAAAGAACTAGGCTGCAAAGACTCTTGAGTTCTCTCATTTTGTTCTTGTAAGTATTTGATTTTGCCACTGTAATATCTGTTACATTTTTTTTAGATGTAATTCTCTCCCTTGCTGTCATTTACCCCTTCTGACCTGCACACACTCACTTGGACTCTATTTCCAGTAATATCCCAATAGGTGTAAAATGTTTTTCCACAGATGCTTTTTCCCACAGATGTTTTCCTATTCATTTTTTCACTTCTTCTCCCCTCAAGTCTCCCTCATTCTTTTGTGCTATTCATGCCAATAATCTCTCTGAAAGGGAACATGTCTTGGCTTCTTTAGAAGCTGAAATAATTGCAGTGCTTTTTAAGGCTCAATAACGGTGTGCTTTTAGCAGTCTAAATCTGAGTATGATACTCATGCCTTATTGTAATATTCTTTCTTTGGGGGGAAAGAGAATCAAAAGTCAAGATCAATCAGCTACTTTCCATAATTTAAAACCTTTCAAGCTTGTTCTGTGCTTAGTTGGATTGTTTCAATTTATTTTTTATCTTCCAGAGCTGTATCTTTTAAGTTTTGTTGATAGATCTTTCATTGCAGTGAACCTTAGGATGCAGTCCCTATGTCCAGTAACACTGATTATATGTTTATTACCTTTTATTAAATGATCTAAACAAGGATGCAAGTCTGTGTTGAGACGGCAAAAAGAACTACCAGTAAGGTCTTGATAATTATTTCAATATCTATTGGTTTCATATCGATTGGTTATGTACCTGTAAGGCTGGAGAGGGAACAGGGCAAAATCCAGCAGCTTTTTTTTTTTTTTTTTTTTAAATTAATCACTTTT
>VXAL01014927.1:15596-34012 GCA_013399475.1 Chauna torquata | reverse complement strand
ATATATATATACACATATATATATATAAAGAGTAGCTATCCTGTAGCCATCTTTTTCTGAGAGGTACAGCATCAGAGAAAATCTGATCATCTCCTGTGTGCTACTTCTGTGGCTCTGAGTGCAGAAGGGAAGAGCGTAAAAGGACGTGTGGATAAAGCAGCCATTTCCTAGCACTTGCCTAAATACCAGGGGCCCTGATGAATTGCTTTAGATAAGAGTGATGTGTCCCTGCATTTTCAGCTTTTGTCCTGGTAACTGCTTTTTCTGTAGCCCATACTGCAGAGTTATACCTCTAGGCTGGCTAAGCTGAGTGTTTGAGAGACCATCCTTAGTATATCTTTCATATGTTCCCCCAGATTTTTTTTCTCCATCTTCACGTAACAATGTAATCAGAGTCTCAGGGAGTTGGCCATTGAGACACACTAGGTTTTAAAAATATCCAGCCTTCCATATCAGATTAATTAAATTAGCAAACTTATCTATTTGCTTTATATTATCCCTCCCACTTTAAAATAAGATTTAGCTGAATATTCTTGCTGTGTTCCTGTACTGTCTATGAAGGAGACTGAAAAACTAAATGCATAACTTTATCCTTCCAGAAACATTCACAGCCTTTCTTTGGCACCTGGTCTTTCACATCACCAAAGTATAAACTTAGTTGACTTTTAGTCCTCTAACATGAACATCCACAATTTACTTCAAAAACAGAGCCACACCACCCCTCGCTACTGGGGTATGTTCGTGAAGGGAATGGCTGGAGGGAAGGAAGGCTGAAAAGGCTGAGGGCAGGGTTGCTGAAGAGGAATGGAGATAAAAATGGTTGGGAGACCAAAGAGCACACAGGGAGGCATACAGGAGCCAGGAAGAGAAGGTGGCAGGATTTTGTAATGATCAGGAGAAAATGGAGCTTTGGCATTTGAGAGGAAAGACTCAAAGCACAGGAGAGATGTGCGGATCAAAATGTGGAGACATACATTAAACGTGAGGAAAAGGGAAGAATTCAAAAGAAATGAGAAAGGAGAAAAGGGGCAAGAGTTGGAACACTGAAGTAACTGAAACAGATGAAAGGAGGGTGAAGAAATAGTTTAAAGTAACAGAGACTGTAACAGACATAAAAAGAGAAGAAGAAAGAACAAGTAGGGACAAAGTAAAAATGGGCAGGGAAGTCCTCTGAAATTTGACATTTTAGCAAGATGAACCATGAAGTAGAAAGGTAAGAAAGAAAAGTAGGAAGAAAGCTTTATGATTTATTGCGAAATCAGGTTTGCAATATATGCTCAGACTACTATAACATGGCTAGATTTTTCTTCCATTTAATCCCGATTTGCCTCAGATACTGGTTTGCTAACATTCGAATAGTGCATAAATGCTTTGCCTGGCTGCTTTCTCTTCACAGATTGTCTCAGATTTGTAATTCAAAGTGTTCTTACTTTCATGGTCTTTCAGAGGCAAACTTTAAGACTGTGTGGACCATAGTCATGCCCGTTACATTGAATTTATCATGGGGAATGGTTGCCACTGATATGAGAATCACCCTTCCTTCCCCACCTCCTCCCCACTTTTCAACATTTGCATTAGATTTTATTTTACAAATTTATGCTAGGGAAAAACAGAATTTAGTAGACAACATTTGTCAGCATTAGTCATTTCGATAACTGATAAACATGATTGAATAATATACGTGTGCAAAGATTAATAGCCAATTAATGTGTACATCATCTGCACCTGATCAAAGCATGCTCCAGTCAGCAATACTTGTGTAATGAGGATGAGTAACCCACAGAGCAGCTGCACAGGTCCTGATGAAACATCAGGGTTATTGAGAAGAAGTATTCAGGGAACCACTTGTTGCACTGGAGGGGATGCTGAGAAATACCAAAAAGTGCACATCCCATTCCTTCTTTTCCCAGCTGGCTATTGGAGAGAATTTTCCACTTTTTTTTTTTCTTTTTCTCTCTCTTTTTGTTTTTGTTTTTTTTTTCTTTCTCTTCTTTTTATTTTTTTCTTTCTTTTCTCTTTACCTTTACCGTTGATGTATGATATGTATGATATGGACCCACAAATAATTGTTTCCACACTTAAGACAGTCTCAGCATCCTCTGTGCAACATTTGAGTCCTTGGTGTACTGTGTTTATGTGGTAAAGATTTGGTAGCAGGGGGCCCATAGGGGTGGCTTCTGTGAGAAGTTTCCAGAAGCTGTCCCGTGTTAGATAAGAGCCAGCTCCATCCGGCTTCAAAAGGGACCTGCCGCTGGCCAAAGCTGAGCCAGCGAGCGATGGTTGTGCCTCTGTGCAGAAAATTTAAGAAAGGGGAAATAACTGCTGCACGACAGCAGCTGGGAGAGAGAGTGAGAAAATGTGAAAGAAGCAACCCTGCAGACACCAAGGTCAGTGAAGAAGGAGGGGGAGGAAGGGCTCCAGGTGCCAGAGCAGAAGTTCCCCTGCAGCCCGTGGTGAGGCCCATGGTGGAGCAGGCGGTCCCCCTGCAGCCCATGGGGTACCACATGGAGCAGATCTCCACGCTGCAGCCCGTGGAGGAGCCCACGGAGGAGCAGGTGGATGTGGCCTGAAGGAGGCTGCAGCCCATGGAGAGCCCCCCCAGGAGTAGGCTCCGGGCTGGAGCTGCAGCCCGTGGAGAGGAGCCCCTGCAGGAGCAGGTGATCCGGTGGGAGCTGCCACCCGTGGGGGACCAGTGCTGGAGCAGTTTGCTCCTGAAGGGTGGACACCATGGTATGCACCCATATTGGAGCAGCTCTTGAAGAGCTGCAGCCTGTGGGAAGCCCACGCAGGACCCGTTCGGGAAGGACGGCATCCCGTGGGAGGGACCCCACGCTGGAGCAGGGGCAGAGAGTGACCATGAAGGAGCGGCAGAGACGCAGCGATATGGGCTGACCGCAGCCCCCATTCCCCGTTCCCCTGCACCACTCGGGGGGAGGAGGTAGAAGAGGATGGATGGGGGGAAGGTGTTTTTAGTTTGCTTTTAGTTTCTCACTGCTCTAGTCTGCTCGTGATAGGTAATAAATTATTATATACAGACTGCCTACGTTGAGTCTGTTTTGCCCATGACGGTAATTGGTGACTAACCTCTTTGTCCTTATCTCAACCCTTGAGCCCTTGTCCATCATATTTTCCCCCCCTCTTTTGAGGAGGGGGAGAGAGCGGTTGTGGTAGAGTTTGTCTGCTTAGCAGGGTAAAACCACCACACTTGGTAATGTCATCCAAAGCAGTAGAGATTGACAATCCAGATTTAGTTTTACTGCAATCTGTTTTCTCTATCTGCTTTTAGTGGTTGCCTTCATTGGGGAATCTCTCTTTGTTCTGTGATGACCATCTTTAATTCTTTCTTGCTTTCTTTCTTTTTTTCCTGAACTGGATTTCACAATGTTAAATATTATCTATGCTTATTATAGAATACATGTATAACCTTGAATATTGTGTTTTGCTTACAATGCAAAATCAGTAAACGTATAAATTGTCCAATCTATATTAGATATTAGACTTCTTTATAAAATCCTAAAGGACAATAGCAATAAAAGGAACGATGGAAGAACTTTTGTCTCAGTCCTGTGTATAACAGGCTTTCCTGAAAATCCAGGATCAAAGTGTCTCCACAAAAAAGAAGAGTCTTAGTAGGTCATTTTCTAAATAAGAATAGAAAGGTGGTTGTACATTCAAAGTATATTTTGGAAAAATATTCTTAGAATAGTATTATATTGGGAAAACTTCTCTGCTCTACTGAAGAAATACAACCACATTTGCTGCAGAAAGACCTACTTTAGTAGGACAGAAATGACTGTTAATGAATGAAGTAGTTGTTTTAATTAATATATAATGTACTGACACATTCAAGAGAGTTGCTGGACAGCTGGCAAATGTGACTGAGGAAAATATTGGATTCTTCTGTTTTTATGTCTGCATATTTCTTAGACTTTCATCAAAGACATTATTACAGGGTGACAGAGAAAGATTGTACACCCACAATGACATTTGTAGGTATTCAAGAGTGGACACAAATAAGAATTTAGCTTTACACATGAACATAATCAACAGAACTGAGCTGTTTCTATTCCTTTCATATTCTAGACCACGAATCCCAAATCCTAATTTTTTTTACCTTACTCCTATCTTTCTTTCTTCCTCTTCCATTTAACCATCACATAATTCTGACATGTATTTTTTCAGACACTCATTTTTAATGCAGCACTTATGTAAATGTGACTTATATCCTTGAAAGTCTGCCTTTACACTGTCAACCTGCCTGTACACAATCAAACAAATATGTCTCTTTATGTCTCTACAACCCTCTACTACTTTCCACAAATAGAGCTTATAAATTCAATAAAATGCATTCCAATTAATATTTCATGCAAGTAAACCCTTTTGGTAAATCTTTACTGCAGTTGGCTTGATGGAGTCAACAGTTATTTAAATAACTTGTATAATGTCTTAATCTGTGGTAATGAATGAACAAATACATAAACAGAAATTGTATACAATTCAATTAGAGAGGTAGAGCAGCTTTCTCTGTTGCATTTGTAATCTGCTTGTGTTTAGCATTTCTTTAGTTTTCTTTGTGCCATCTCTGTTATTCCAAATAAACAAATATAAACATGAATCGAAGATATCTCAGCTTGTTCTTTCTTACTGCTCTGTGATATAGATTTTTTATTCAAGAGTTATTTGTCCAATGTTAATTGTTTTTGTTTCAGCTTGAATTTTGCAATTGATTGCATACTTTTTTGTCTTTGGCCACAGTTCTCAAATAAAATCAACTTGTCACTTTAGAGTTACTAGGCTGGACATGATTGCTAGCTACTTTGAACTTCTTATCTGACAGAAGCACTGTACGCTAGTAAAACTACTGTAGAACTAGATACCTTTAAGTAATCAGTCCACACCACCAATCAAAAATGACACAAGATAGATTACAAGCTTGAAAAAAAAGTGCTGACCTTTAAGTAGGTAAAACACCAATGCAGTTCTGGCTGTTATACAGCTCTGTATGTATTTCAAAAAATGTTTTTGGGAAATGCCAAGCACTCAATCATTATTGCCTAAGGACTTTTCAGAAGAGTCTGTCCTGGTTTCATCTGGGATAGAGTTAATTTTCTTCCTAGTAGCTGGTATGGTGCTGTGGTTTGGATTTAGGATGAGAATAATGTTGATAACACACCAATGCTTTTAGCTGTTGCTGAGCAGTGCTTATGCAGAGCCAAGGACTTTCCAGCTTTTCATGCTGCCCTGCTAGCAAGAAGGCTCACGGTGCACCAGAAGCTGGGAGGGGACACAGCCAGGACAGCTGACCCAGCCTGGCCAAAGGGATGTCCCATATTGCATGGCATCGTGCTGAACAATAAAACTGGGGGGGTTGGTCAGGGAAGCTGCCACTGCTCAGGGACTGGCTGGTCATCTGTTGGCAGGTGGTGAGCCCGCATTGTGCATCACTTGTTTTGTATATTATCTAGTCATTATTATTATTTGCCCTTCCTTTGCTGTCCTATTAAAATGTGTTTATCTTAAACTACAAGCTTTACCTTTTTTTCCCTAATTCTCTCCCCCATCCCACTTTGGGGGAGTGAGTGAACAGCTGTGTGGTGTTTAGCTGTCTGCTGTGTTAAACCGCAACAAGTCAATAGAACTGGTAGAAAAATAACATGAGAAAATAACTTGCTTAGTATGTCTAACTCCTCTTCCTCTTTGAATATTAATTTCTGTACCTCACCACCTTGTTTTCCAGTTATACTTTCTGAACATTTCTTTTTTTCTACCTCACTGTTGTTGTAGATGGTATCTTTCTCATCAAAGGAAACTTGTCTCCCTGCCATATGAGCATTTGACTTTCCCTTCTGATCTCACCATAAGACATTTCTTCACACGAATTCCCCACAATACTGAAAAAAAGTTGAAGGATTTTGTTTTTCACTCACTTCTGCTTTCTAGCCTTCTCATCTAGCATATAAATATACATAGTGGATCGTCTTTTCAGCACACTGTGTCAGCCCTCCTAGCTGTTCCTGATTCAGAACCTCATATATCAGTAAAGACACTGATTGGTTTCATTTGACTGAGGCCTTTATGCATTCTCCTAATTCTCATTCTCTTTCAAAGGAAAGTGACTAAGATTGTAAAGGTAGCAATATTACAATTGTAGTAGTATTGTAGAAGTACTATAGTAGTAGTAGTATAATTTTTTTCTATTTTGGACTTGTTTGTATTTACAACTTTATTGCTGTTCCAGAAAATTTCAGATGTGTTTTTGGATCCATACTGTAGTTTCTGAACATGCAAAAATATAGAAGCAAAAAGGACTGACTGTATTAAAACTGTTTTGATCAGAGCTTTGGGCCCCAGGGATGGCTTAGTAACTGAGAAGTTTCAAGGAGATGTAAATTGGCCAGGGATATCATACAAATAGCAAGAAGTGCAAATGAATACATATACTTAGCAAAGCCTACTGATTTATCCTTCAAACCTCTAGAGTACAATGTTTTTGTACAACTTCCGTTGCTGGTAGGGTCAAAAAAAAAAACCCTATTATATTAGTCCACAACATTTTTTCCTGTTTTGGTAACATGACCAAAAAAAAAAAAAGCACATATTTTATAAACACATGTGCCCAAAAATCTAAATGGGACAGGGAAAGGAAGAACTCTGGAACTGGTTGGAAATCTCTTAAGCTGTTTTCTTCTGAATGGTAGAATGTCAGCAAAACCAAACCAAACCAAACCATCCCTCTCCAACAGTCTCTTCATGGAAGGTCACAGCTTAGGCAAACAAACAAAGAAACAAACAAAAAAGTCTTTTATTGGGAAGGTGTTGATTTTGACTAAAATTCAATAAACTCTTTTGGAAAGGTTCTTCTTTAGCGGTCTTCATTTAGAGCTGTTCCACTTCATATAAACAAAGATTTACTGGACTATGGAGTGTCTCTGAAGTCTGATGTGTTAGGATATTCACCTAGGATTAGAATTTCAATCAATTGACATGTTTCCTTGTAATGGAAGGTGTGTAGCATTTAAATCTAGTCCCTTTTTACCTCATGTTTTATCATGCAGAAATTTCAGAGAGAAATAAAATCTAAAGAGCATTTGTGGTGCGGGAAATATGTTTCTGTCCATTTTATATATAGTTTAAAACAAAACTGTAACTCTATTTCTTTCAAATGTGAGAGAAGGGGTATCAGCCATCTTGTGAAATGATTATGCTTACTTTTTTTAGCTGTGCTTTTCACCACAAAATATATATAATGTACATGAAGCAGTGAAATTGGCTTTTATGCAGTAGTATTGTTGGCTTGGTACAAATATTTCTTCGAAAACTATGTATCTTTCTCCTGCTTGTTAGCAAAATAACTTAAATCTTGGACCAAGATATCTCTTTTGCTGTACTTGTTTGATAGAAACCTTAAATTCGCAGGACATTTTGTTAAAATTTAAGACTTCATGATGACACATATTGCAAAGTCAGTAATTGACTTGCTTGAGATGAAGTTTCCTATCATAATCCATTCTCATTTTAACAGACAGTAATTTTAAAACTGGTCAAGAAAATAGGAGCCTATAAATATATGTATACAAATAATGGATACAGTCTCAGATATCAGTAGTCTCCTAAATATTCCTAAAATGCATTTCAAAGATTAGATAAGACTGCAGTTGTGAAATCTGGTAGGTTTTCTATGTTCCATTACCAGTAATATATAAACATACTTACATGTAGTCTGAATGATGGGAAAGTGAGATCGCAAATTATGAAAAAAGATTTTTCCTGCTGAAATGTGTCATTTTTTACATTAAAGAATAGGTTACAGTTTTTTTTTTTTTTGTAATATATGACATGAACCTTTCATCACAGAAATATTATGCAATTTTATTATGTGCTGTTTGCCCAAAGTTTTGAAGAAGAAATCCATACTTTCCACTATTAAAAGCAATATGAAAAATTTCTGAGGTAATGTCCAATAGGTTTATATCTTTACAGGTGAGTATTTTGTGCCTGTTAATATTTTTCAAGTTTCTTTCAGCCTTTCATATTGTGAGAGGATATCACAGTTTATGAGATATATCTGCCCTCCCAATGGACTCCATGGTGAATGCCTCCAGCCCTCTGTTTATGAGAAGAACGTTATAAGGATCAACGTCTACATGGATACAGTATGATGCCAGTTCTGCCCCTGAGATACAGAAGGAGCATGAATTGTCCTTCATACACAATCATATTGTTTTCTTATTATGTAAGGACATTATGAAAAGATAGATCTTGGTTCAGTGAAAAGACTGCCAGTAATATTCCTTGCTCAGTCAGATTCAAGGGTGTTCTTCAAGAAGGAATACGATGGAAAATTGCGCTCTTTGCTTTTGTAGTCCTTCTTAAAATCATCCCCACAAAAATTAAGTCCTAACCCAAGTCCCCTTCAGACTTAGTGTCAAATTCCACTCGTTTATTAACTATTGATGGAGGAAAAAAAAAAAGGTATTTAATTCTTTTTCCTTCATTCAGTCCCATTTATTTTCTAGTTCCTATCAATTTATTCACTTATTCACATACTATACATACAGACTTTAAAAAATGAGATTATAAAATAATAACTTAGATTTGTATGTTAGCATCCAATCTACTGCTTGCCATATCTTCAAGACACATTAAATAGTATTATTTGGTATCTTTGAATGATCTATGTAACATCTGCTTAAAACTCATGCATTACTGTGAGTCTGTAAAATCATAGATTGTGAATAATAATTTTTATTTTTATGGCTTTCAGGATAGTTGTCTTTCCAAATATTTTAGGAAACGATGATTTCTATCTTTTGCTCTGAAGAAATCTTGGTCTTATTTTGAACATGCAAGAAAAATGAATTTTATATGCACATATAATTATGTAAAAAGAAAGAAACTTGTTTAAAATAATGTATGGCCTCAATAAAATTGCACAACAAAGCATAGAACATGATTATTCTGTCTCTTTGATTCTATTCTTTCTCCCTTCAGTATTTGGTTCATTCACAGCAAAGGTGAATTTTGGAGAGAGGGAACCAAATGTTGTAAGGAAAGCCATATATTGGTGCTTTGAAAATTGTAAGGATATTTCAAGTTGTTGGAAAGGGAAATAGAAAATCAAGCCTGGGGAAACATGAAATAGATCGTGTTCAAATACTAAGACAGGGGCCTTGGAAACAGAAAAAACGTGAGTGTAGTATGCAGTGAGATGAGATCCCACAAAATGTAACAGAACTATGGAAGACCTAGTAAGGGCAAAAGTGAATATTAAAAGAAGTGAGAAAAGGAAGCTATAGTGAATCAAGTGGAAGATAAAAAGAGAGTGGTCAAGTAGTTAGATTGTGAATCTAGCCTAACCAACCGCTCTCTAAGTCATTTGGAAGAAAGAAAAGTGGCTCAAACTGTGTTGTCATAAAAATAAGGGTTGTGCAAAGATTAAAGTTTTGATAGGAGAAGAAGATAAAAGTATGGCCAAATGTAACAGTGAATCAAGGCAGTGCAACGGGCAGAAAAGAATGATTATGAGCTCAAAATTTTTGTAGTATTATGATTAAGAATCTTAAGAAGACATCAATATATATTGAAAGATGTACCAACTGATTTCTGGGAAAAGAAACGAAATGAGTGAATACATGTAAAAGCTGTCAAGATAGGTGTGAGTGGTGTTGTGGGTTAATCCCAGCAGGCAGCTCAGCACCACACAGCCGCTCCCTCACTCTCCCCAGATGGGATGGGGGAGAGAATCAGAATGGTAAAGTGTGAGAACTCATGGGGAGAGCTAAAGACAGTTTAGTAGGTAAAGCAAAAGCTACGCACACAAAGCAAAACAAGGAATTCATTTGCTATTTCCCATCAGCAGGCAGGCGTTCAGTCACTTCCAGGAAACCAGGGCTCATCCTGTGTAATAGTTTCTTGGGAGGATGAATGCCATCACTCCAAATGTACCCCCCTTCTTCCTTCTTTACCCCAGATTTTATTTCTGATCATGATGTCATATGATACTGAATATCCCTTTGGTCAGGCTGGGTCACCTGCCCTGGCTGTGTCCCCTCCCAGCTCCTTGTGCACCCCCAGCCTCCTCGCTGGCAGGACAGCACGAGAAGTAAAAAAGTCCTTGGCTCTGTGTGAGCACTGCTCTGCAACAACTGAAACACCGGTGTGTTATCAGCATTATTCTCATCCTAAATCCAAAACACAGCACCATACTACTAGGAAGAAAATTAACTCTATCCCTGCCAAAACCAATACAAGTGGTAAAAAATAAGATTGGCAAAGACTAATCATACTGTACACTACCTCTGAAAAAGGGGGAAAAAAGAGCTTCATACCATTTTGCACTCTTAGGACTGCTTATGCTTTTCTGAGTGAAGTTCCTGTATTTGCCTTAGTATTTTTTTCGAGGACCTAAGTTTTCCTGAATTCCTACAGCTTTCTTGATTTCAGTGGAACTACACTTTAATCACTTGTCCAAAAGTGTGTCTCTTTTTTACCATAAATGAATAATGAATTTACATACAGACTTTTGAAGAGCCTTACTTGTTCATACAAAATCATATTCATAACTAATTAATAAACTTTGAAACCACCTGAAGTGAGGGAAAATGAAAGTTGAGCTACTTAATATGGCTTTACCACCTACACATTTTTCCCTTTAATTTTTTTAAAGTACTGCTCAACAAGAGTTCAAAAAATAATGGCTTAGTTCATTTGCTTCTCTATAGAGGCAGCTTAGGGTTTCTCATTTGCACAATCTTACGTTGTAAAAAAACAGCTATGCATGTTTTTACACAGCTGTCCTGTCAATATCATAGGCTGTCTAAATGGTTTAGAATGAGTAGCTGTCTAACATGGTACCTTTTTGACCACATTGAGTGTGTAGGCTCTATAACACCTAACTTTAAGATATCTACAACTACAAGAGTTCAATCCCATTCACATGTTGTTTCGTATGCCAGAAGGGCAGTAACAAGCGATTTTCACCAGTCAGCAGCAACACACTGTTCATCTCATTGAAGTTCAACTAAATTGACCTAATATTTTGGGAATGAGTGAGTTAAGGCACTGTGTGCTACCCTCCCACTGGATACATGATAGAATAGAAACAACAGGGCTCCTTTCCCAGACCCTGTGATCTGGGTGGACTATGTGAGAAAGAAAATAACATTTAAAGAATATTCAAGATAGTTGGTTAAACTAAAATGCAGTTCTCAAAGAAATACCATCCATCTTCTCTTTTACTCTTAATTTTCTACAAAATTGTTTGATTTTATTTACAAAAATGTTTGAAAGAAAGCTTCCTGTTCACTTCAGCCAACCCTTTCTCACGCAGTTTTAGGAAAACCATTAGTACAGATATGTAGCACTGAATGACCAGTAAGTTCTTCTCTTTGAAGACATAAAAGATACTTGGACATTGTACAACTAATGTTTTTCCTTTACCTTCAAGAAAAGGCTTGTTAGAAGAAGAAGAAGTTAGGATGTTACAAAGCTTCTGTAATAATTCTTAAAAGAAACAGAAGACAAGGGCTGTAAGAAGAAGCAATTTGTGTTGGTAATCTCTTATACATTCAGTAAGTGATTTGTATATTCCTCATTATTTGTTTATTTTCTGTGTAGTGCGGTGAAATATTTAGCTTGCTCAGAGTAAGGACCAAACTCTCACAGAATTCAAAAGCAAAGGAACCCAATTTGCGGATGGTTATTATCTGTTATAGTGAACCAAAGGAAACACTAGAACTAAGTGTTGCTGGATTTTTTGAATACTGCAAAAGATCTAAGGGTTGTGTGGATTTATTTCTGCTATTTGGTGCTAAAAAACAAACACAAGGTGAAATTTCATCACTTCAGGTCAAAGACTGCTTATCATCTGTGTTGGATTGAAATGCTAAAATATGTTTAGTTCAGATAGCTTTCAAAACTCACGCCTTCCAATTTCTAATTTGTGTTACTCTGTCAAAAATGCTATATTATGCAAGTATTTTTTTTTTCTTGTAAAGAGAGATACAACTGGAAAAAGGAAGTACTATAAGAAGAAATCAAGAAATTGAGAACTAGTAGTGGGAAACTTAAAAGCTGATTCATTTGTTTTGATGGTAGCACAAAACAAATCTGAAAAGGTTTACAGTCTGAATATTTGCCTTGTTATAGAACTTAAAAACTTTAATAAAGCCCCAGTCTTGAAGCAGACTCGAGCTTTATCCATGAAANGGGGGGGGGAGGGAGGAAGGAAACAACAGATGTTAAGGAGAAAAATACAGATACAAGTCTTGTTTTTGGCAAGGGAATTAGGGTAAAGATTTTTCAAAAATACCTAAGGTGTCATAAAACTGTATTGAGTCTGTGCTATTGCTAGGATGGTGGTGTTTGTATACAGCTGAAAGCCTCCGGTTCCCTGTGTTACAAAAGTAGCCCAGATAATGTTGATCCAAGTCTAACCATATTTTTAGGAATAAAAAGACTTGTTCCTTCTAGGAATCCTATTATTCTTCATAAATGCCAAAGTTCAAAATTTCTAAACAAATGTATCATTTTCTGAAACTGTTCTCTAATGGTCAGACATTGCAAGGTGGAAGTGAGAGATTCCAGTCTGCTAACACACAAATACACGTGCACAGATGATCTCCTTTCCTTTTTCCAAAAAGCTTTCTAGTGATGTTTCCTGACTCATTAAAGTTTTTGACCAATGAGTTAACTTCACAATTTAGCAATAATACATTAGCTCTTTCAGTAAGACTTTTTCTTGAAAAATATCTGCTTCATTGCTAATAATTCCTTGTTATTTTTATAAACATTTTCTCCAGAGGGTTAATTAGTGTCTGCTGAAGTTCCTGACGGGAGATGCGAAATGAGTGCTTTATAGCACTGTAGGGAAAAACGCTCACATTTTATATGAATACAGAAAAGCAGCCTGAAATAGACATGACCCTATGAATGGATGGCAGCAATGGTATTAGGCTGTCCTTATAAGGGATTTTTATCTTTGAAATAAAAATTGTTTGATTTATGCATGTTTTTCCGCTGTTCTATTGTCAATTGACAAACATCTACACTGCTATGCTTTGATATTCCTGGGGTGTATGAAATACTGGACATAGGAACATAAGACTAATTGAAATACTGGACATAGAAACTTAGGACAACAGACTCATTACATTTCAGGCAATTATATATTTTTTTCAAATCAATAGAGAGCTCTCTAGGCGTACCAAATCTGAGAATGCATGCATAGAGAGAACTCCAAATATACATACTTAATAATAAGGTACTTTAAATATGTTTCCAGAGTGGAAAGATTTGAATAAATCCTGCCATCTCTTCTTAGAAGAATCTCAAAGGACCCATCAGGCTGTTAATCCTTTACCTTGATCTCACTTACCTGTAGAGACCTATGTATATTAAAATTGTGAAGATTATAAAATTAAAATGGATTCCAGTTTCAGCTCTAGGAAGATAACACCCAGCTTTATTTTCCACTATCTGCAGCCAGCACCCTCACCCAGCTCTGTGGGCTCTTCGGTAGGTTTAATACCTAAATAAAAAGGACCTGTCTAAAACTTAATCCAAGCAGGGTAGAAGGAGTGGTGTGACTAGGAAACCTTTTTTGTAGGCTGTAACTCAGTGCTGTGCTCATCAGGGAGAGATAAACTGAGTTTCACCAGAAAATTCAGAAAGAGTGTAATAAGGAAAAAAATCCAAGACAATAACAGTCAATAGCCAGGTGATCAGACACTCAAGTGGGATACTGCTTAGCACTCCACTTGTTTTCTACTTAAACCAAAATAGGGACTCAGTGTGGGTCTCCCCTTTCAGACGAATTGTGTAGCAACCAGGTTTCCCGGCATTTGGAAATCAAATGGGTTCTAAGTCTTTCTTTCCTATGACTAGCTGTCGTCCAAAACCCAGGAAAACCTTTCTGTCCTACCAGAGCAAGCAATGTTTAAAAGACATTTTATTTCTTTTTGGGCATGTGTGTGTGCATGTATTTGAACTGTTTCCACCTCCTGTGGTCGGCACTCTCAGGGTATGCATGAAAGCTTGCTTAAATGAAATGAGAACTGTCATCTCCCCATATCATTAACAAATAGGCCTCAATTAAAGGAAGAGCCTGAAACCCCAAAATGGTGCTCACTTGCGGGTGTAGCACAGGCTCAAGATCATGTCTGAACAGGCTGGCAGCTGTGAACACAGTTACTCTGCCTGTGAATGTCCTGGCATGCCATGGCATACACAGGCACTGTTGCCATGTACAGTTGTTGCCAAGCTCTAGCAAAATTAGGTACTTGTTAAATTGTTAGTGTTAACTCCTGAAATATCAAATCTCATTTCCCTGCCCCTCTGTCTCAGGAAGGTTCTGGTCTCATTATGCCTAGCAGTGCTGGTGGTGTTACAGGTGAAATACTTATGGGATAAGAGGCAGGCTTACAACTTTTCCGAATATGTTAGAGGGACTATGAATCATGTTTTTAAAGAAAAACAGCTCCCTTCTCTTTTATCGGCTTTTTTTTACAGTGACTTCTGATAGGAGATTTAAACAATTTGTCACTCATGAATTTCCATGGCATACCACAAGGCACATTTTGGATGAGTGTTTACTCCTGCAGTTCTAATGTATCACAGTGGCACGGAATGATGTAACTACACAGACTGATATTGCCATAACCATGAATGTATGGATAAGCAAATATTTGCGCTAGCAGCCAGAGAACTAATCATTTACTTTCTATTGCTGTTTCATGAATGTTAATGCATTTTTCAATTAATATTTAATGTGCTTATTGTGGTTTTGTTTTTGTTTTTGTTTCTGTTTAATATCTAGATCAGTTTTCTCCTCCCAAAAAGATTTCTAAAGATAAGAAAGTATGACCAAATTCAACGCAAGCTCTCTCACAAGAATAGCTTTAAAGTATATCAGACTTCAGCATTTTCAGACAATTCATGTATCCAATTTTAAGCTTATTCTTCCATTTCGTTATGCATTCAAAACTTCCATTGACATGAATATGAAAGATTGAAATATTAAGTCCTAGAAGCTTTACTAAAAGTTAATATAAATATTTTCATAGCTTAAAAAGAAAATATAAAACATTGCAATCAGTATTTACTTAATTTCAGCATTCTTCTAGAAGTGTTTACTAACCATGTACAGCAGACTTGGGTCAAAAGAACGAAGAAGTTACAATGGCCTTACATGTCCTTGTGCTGAGTATATCTACAAGTTTTGTACAAGGTACATAATTATGTTGGAAAAAGATGAAATAGTCAAAGCCAAATTATACTAGCTTTTGCTTTGTTCTTGTCTTAATTCATGAGTACAGCAGTTCTTAATCTACATGAAAGTCCTTTTAAATCTGTTTGCCCTGGAGATGTTTTCCTTGCTTCTTACCTAATTATATCAAGGATGATACGACTGTGGTAAATGACACAGCTGAGTTAACATGCAGAAAAGTGACTCTTTTCTCTTCAGGTGAGGACTTACGCCTGCTCAACTTGTCAGTTCGTTTACAGACTCTGAATTGTCTCTACTAAACAAACTGTTATCATAGAATCATAGAGTGATTTGGGTTAGACTTTTAAAGATCATCTAGTCCAACCCCCATGGCTGCTTACACTTTGGCTGGTGTCTAAAGTGACCAAAACATGGAGAAAGGTTGTCTGCACACAGACATTGGTTCCAGTGTATTCTTTGAAAGGACTCTACATCCAAAAGTCTGAAAAGATGAGTATGCATACAGTCATAGAATCACAGAACAGTTTGCATTGGAAGAGACCTTAAACATCATCTAGTCCACCCCTGCTGCTATGGGCAGGGACACCTTCCACTAGACCAGGTTGCACAAAGCCCCATCCAGTCTGGCCTTAAACACTTCCAGGGATCCACAACTGCTTCGGGCAACCTGTTCCAGTGTCTCACCACCTTCATCTTAAAAAATTTCTCCCTTATCTCCGATCTTAATCTACCCTCTTTCAGTTGAACATTACCCCTTGTCTTGTCACTACAGGCCCCAGTAAAAATTCTTCTTTGATCTTTCATATAAGCCCACTTTATATATAAGGTCTCTCCAGAGCCTTCTCTTCTCCAGGCTAAACAACCCCAACTATCTCAGCTTGTCTTCACAGGAGAGGTGCTCCAGCTTTCTGATCATTTTTGTGGCCCTCCTCTGGACCCGCACTAGCAGGTCCACATCTATCTTGTACTGTGGATCCTAAAGTTGGATACGGGATGCATGTATGTACATAAGGCTTGCTTACATATACTTTCCCACAGTTTAAAAGCTACTTAAGTAATTTTCCCAGCAGTTGCTGAGAGTTACATTTTAAAAATTTTTCTTCTTTGCATCTATAATTTTCACATGTAAAGTCTGGCAAGTATTCTGTTCCCCAAATGTATTCCAGTGAAAAAATTCACCCTTCAAATACTTTCAAATAAAGTAGCTAGAATAAAGCATTTAAAGTGATGGCTTTTCATGTAAAGATTTTACTGGGCTACCATACCTCTAAAAACAAATATAGGTATTTGGACTTGCTAATTATTTTAAGTTTTTAGAAAACAGGAAGGAAACAATAATTCTGGACTAGCTATATGTTTGTTTGTTTGACTGTTTGTTTTGTTATTGTTATATTTCTAGTGATTTCAGTTATTGTTTAAAGTTCTACGTTCTTTACTATCATGATATCTTACCATGTTCTCAAAGCACCTAAATAAAATGTTTTTTATCTTATCACCTTCTTAGGAGTCGAAGGCTCTCCAGCTCTGGATCCTGAAAGATCTGAAAAGCGCCCAGCTCTCATTGATTTGCTTGGGTTTTAGGCATCTGAATACCATTAAGGCCATAAATTTCTGACAGCAATTAGTTTTATTCTAAAATGTGTGTCTGAAATACTACGGGTGACTCACAATCTGGAGATGTTTGACTCTCCATCTACCATAAAGAAAATGCAGACACATAGCAAGACAAAATCTTTCATTACAGATTACCAATATTAAGCCTGCTTCCTTCACTTCATATTTCACCCATTGTATTGTGAAAAATGAGTCACTTGTAAAATACAGGGGTTGTCTCATTTTTCTGAAAAACAGACTAGCACAAAGATACCCCACCCCCCTAAAACTTATGGAAGTCTTTCTGATTACAATCCTAGGTGCAGTTTCTAAATGCCTAGAAAAAAACGAGGTGGTAGATTTCAACATCCATAGAAAAACTTGGTTTCTGATCATATATATTGGAATAATTATAAAAGACAGGAGACAAGTCAGTAGTAATGTGAAATACAGGGGCAATCTAACAGATGGTGTAGCAGAAAGGAAAACATCTAAGTTGGTTTCTTTGCCGTAAGTATCTTTGATACAAAAGGGGTATAACAAGCTATCCTAGCCATATTTTCATTATCACTTGAAACTTACATGCTGCATCTTCACTGCTTAAGATATATTATTTAAATATTATTATCTTACAGCCTGGATCATCTGAATCTGAAGGTGTATGCCCAGGAGGCATAGTTTAGAATAACTAAAAAGTAAAAATTAAAAAAAAAAAGTCTATTTTATATGTAGTTTTGTGCATAATGTGAATAGTAAGTGGCATGGGTCAGTATAATTAATTATGAAAGTAAATGATAACGTCTATATTTCTCAACAGTTTTTATCTGTAATCAAATATATGTATACTAACTTTTGGGTCCACAGTCAGTTGCAGATAAGGAATTAGACACTGTTTCTCACATAGCAATCCTTAGTCCAGTGAATACTTGGTCATCGACTAAACACCACTATACCTGAAGCACACAGCAGTTTGCAGATCAGGTAAAAGATATGTTAGGTTGTGAGGCAAAATTCTGACTCCAGAAAAAGTGATAGCAAATGAAAGTTAGTGCAATATTTGCTTTGTTTTACTATCACTTCAACAGGTGTTTGTTTTAGAATCATAGAATCGTTTAGGCTGGAAAAGACCTCTAAGATCATCTAGTCCAACCTTTAGCCTTTAGCACTGCCAAGTCTACCACTAAACCATNGCACGGCCAAGTCTACCACTAAATCATGTCCCTAAGCACAACATCTACATGCCTTTTGAATACGCCCAGGGATGGTGACTCAACCACTTCTCTGGGCAGCCTTTTCCAATGTTTCACAACCCTTTCAGTGAAGAAATTTTTCCTAATATCCAACCTAAACCTCCCCTGGCACAACTTGAGGCCATTTCTTCTTGTCCTATCGCTTGTTGCTTGGGAGAAGAGACCGACCCCCACCTCGCTACAGCCTCCTTTAAGGCAGTTGTATAGAGCGATAAGGTCTCCCCTGATCCTCCTTTCCTCCAGGCTAAACAACGCCAGCTCCCTCAGCCGCTCCTCACAAGACTTGTTCTCCAGACCCTTCACCAGCTTTGTTGCCCTTCTTTGGACACGCTCCAGCACCTCGATGT
>VXAL01014927.1:2907-14645 GCA_013399475.1 Chauna torquata | reverse complement strand
CTCCATTAACCACAACCCGCTGGGCACGGCCCTCCAGCCAGTTCTTTACCCAGAGAAGAGTATACCTGTCTAGGCCACGGGCAGACCAGTACCCCCAGGTCCCTTTCTGCCGGGCAGCTTTCCAGCCACTCTTCCCCCAGCCTGTGGCGTTGCATGGGGTTGTTGTGCCCCAAGTGCAGGACCCAGAACTTAGCCTTATGAACCTCATACCATTGGCCTCGGCATGCAACACAAAATTCAGTTCCACATAGCTTATTAAGTCTGATATTTTACAAACATGGATTCATGAGTTGCACCTACAAAAATAATTTTCTTTTCAACAAAGATCATTCTGTGACCTTTCTACTTCCTACAACTAAATTGCTGTGAGCTCATTATGGGGATTAGTAACACATACGCAGATATAGAAATTGAAATGGGTACTCAAATCACTTGAGTAAAGGGGAGTATAAAATTTCCGTTTTGTGTATGCCTTTGATAAGGAACATCTAATAATGTAGCAGTTTGTCTAAAGGGAATGTAGTGGATGCCATTAAAAGTTACGGATATTGGACCCACTCAATTTTGCACACCTTGCGTACACCTCAGGGAGCTAGGTGTACCAATGGAAATTCAGGGCAGAAGAAATGGGTGCTATCTTGGACTAGTCAGGAAAACAAATCTGTTTGTTTTCTACTGAATGAAAATCCTGAGACTTTACATCGTCTCTGAGATAAAGCATGGTATGAGAATGATGCCTGAGGAATTTAGTGGCTCTAGAGAAAGTGCTAAATATTCACTGAAAATAATCTATGAGGATAAGGAAATGCCTTTTTGGCAAGATCCAATTTCAATATTTTATGAGGGATTACTTCGGTTACATGTTTTGAATTAATTTAAAAAAAAAAAAGACCTTAGATGTGAACCAAAACTAAACATTGTAGTGAACAAGCACAGCAAGAAAAGAATACTTCCATTTCGTTGGAGTTTTTCCTATTTTGGAAGTTATTTTTGGTCTGGATTGGAATGAAACTTACATTTAGAGTGACACAGAAAAGCACCTAAATTATGAAAAATGCAAGTTCATGATCTAGCTAATACTTGTTCAGAGATGAGACCTGAACCCTTGCAACTGTATCATTATTCTTTATATATTTTGATCATTAATTTTATTGCAGATTTGGGAAAATTTCTCCATGAAAGAGCATATTCACTTCTAGAAGTAGTTCACTTGAACTCTCCCCAAAACAGCCACACGTGTGAAACGCTGATTTCTCTCATTACATCTACCTGTCTCTTCTTCAGGTGAATTACTCTTACTTGGGTACTCTTAGGTGACAGAGGAACCCTTGGAATTCTAAATCCTGTTTGGGTTCTGTTGTTATCAATAATAATGGGCAAGTGATCCCAGCTGCTTGCAGAGAGGGACACACTGCCTTTTTAGGAAAATTGGAGCTGCTATTAAAGTGAATCCGAAACCTCGCCTATCACCAAGGAGAAAGGAATAACGTCTATTAGCCAAAATATCACACATTTAGTAGGTGGTGAAGCTTGTTTTGAAAACAATTTTCTTAAAAGCTACAGAGTCAAATTTGTGTCTTGCACAGATCCAGAGCCTCTTTACTTTTTCCCTATGGTGGCATCTTTGTTCTCTGCTTGTGCTCTCAGGGTATTACCGCCCTGATGGATTACTGACCCAGTCTTGTTTTCTGTCAGCCTCAATGACATATAGCAGTGGGACAGGGAAATGGCTCCAACACCCAGGGACTGTCTTCTGCAGGAGGGAGTGTCTCCTCTCAGTGCTAATGGTCCTGCATGAGGATGTGCACTGTTAGTAATACTTAGTTTTCCACTGATGGATTACATTACTAATCACAGTAGGCAACATTGTTAAATGTAGGAAGGTGTGCATGGTTCTGGCTGTGTCACCTTCTCTCCTCTCCCCCTCCTCAAAAGCTTTGAAAATTCTTTTTTTTATTCCTTCCACCAAAATTCTGGTAAGGTTCTCATCACAGTAGTGCCTAAGTGCCATAAATCCAGCTTTTCCCCATCGATGGAGCTATGACAATATGTTTCATGGTTTTCCATCAGTGAACCAAAGTGCTGCAATTCTCAAACTGTACTTCAGAATATGACAGCATAGCATATTTACATAAGTGGCTGGTAGTACTTTTCCAAGCTGTTTATTTCAACTACTTTAATTTTGCAACTTATCCTGATGTTTTATGAAAACAGAATATACATTTTCCTGGCAAACAGTTAAAAACTGGACTTCAAGTTACAAAGATGGGAGATTTGCCTTAACTGTGTTTAAAATGAATACAACTTAATGCTACTGCTGATGGTCTGACAGAAGATTTACCATTCCTGTAACTATAAAGACAGCACTGATGAGACTGCAAGAATAAGGAATACTCATTTCATCAAAGCACCAATTTTATTCACTAAGTAAGAAGAAATCACTGGAAGATCTATGGGGAAGAGATAGCGAGATTATCTCAGCTGTAAGAAAAGAAGCTCAAATGAAAGTCAATAAAGCCAACAGAGTTGATTCTGTCTTCTGATAGGTGCAAGACACATTGCCACAAAAAAATATCTTGGAAAATCAGACTCTGAGCTTCCTTCTAACAAAATAAAATAAAATAAAATAAAATAAAACAAAACAAAATAAAATAAAAAGGAAAAGTCATGCCTATTGCGTTTTTTTTAGTTACAAGTTGAGGGATTCTTGTGTTTTTTTTCTTGTTTCATATATGCACCCTTAGAAAAGGAAAAAATATCAGGACAAAAAACCTCAGAGATGTTTGCACTGGATTGTGATTCCTGGAGATTCTTTTATTCTCACTTTTCAGACTTCTTCCTTTGTGAATACTTTTCAAGAAAATAAAATAACAAAAGTTTTTGGCAACGGTGATCAATCACTTAAGGGTAACACAGCAGCAAATTCCTAGGTGCTCCAGCAGTTTGTATAATGCTCACTGGTTCTGGTACTGGATGCCTATACAATAAATGAGCACAGCTGGGATCTTTAGAAATGAGATGAGGAACAGTTAAGTGAAGGACTGAATGAAAGAGAATTGGATTTATGCATCAGTGGCTGGAGAGACAGAGAGAGAGAGAGGGAGACTTTTGTTTGTGGTGCCAAGCTAGGAGTTTTTTACTAGCATTCATGTACACTTTTGCTGGGAAAAAACATGGGGGCAATTCAACCCACCACAGAACTTTGAATATCTTAGTAGTGAGAAAGAGGGTATGTACTAGAAAGACCTGCTCCTGCTCTTTGCAGGCTTCGAAACTGAATTCAGATCCCACTCTGTGCTGAAGAGGATGATGCAGTTGCTCAGGATTGGAGACTCTGTCTTGAGGTTCTGAAGAAAGGGCTTAGAGTATCTCATGCACAGTGCATTATGTATGACCACAGACAGAAACTGAGGTGATTACAAAGCTCAACAATCTCTGAGGGGACATCTGAGGGGGGCACTTGAATATTGATGGAGATTTTACCATTTATATCATGAGAGTTGAGCCTTATGCTCCTATATTTAAAAGTTAGTATCTGAGACTCCAGAAGCCAAGTAGATTAAAATAAAAGGGCAATAGTCCATTCTCTGGACCTGAATAAAAGTGTGATATGGAACAGCTCCTGACATACTGCACAACTTCCTCTCCCTCCAGAAGAGGATGGCTGCCCTGGAACTATCTCTGGCCTGTGCTGTCCTTGAAATGCCTCCAAACACAGCTTGCAGAGTGTAAGTTAGCAAGACCAACATGGAGCTTGGGAGTCTGCTCACAATTAAACAGTATTAATAACCACACAGTGAAACTTAAGCCCATACTCTAGCCCTCTGTAGTTTACAGCACAGATATATGTGCTACAACAGTTTATTTTTCTGGAAGGCACCTGGGCCTGATGTGCAGCAGTATAAAACCACAAAGAGGTAAAACAGAGTGTGATAAGCTTCCATAAGTCTCACGCTGCCAGATACAGTGGGATAGGTCAGAGACACCTTAATTCCACATCATTACCTACCGGGCAGTTTTCTCTCTAATGTCTTCTTTGATCTCAGTGGACTGCTGCATTGTAGGTGGACTTTTATTTAAAATCCCTGCCAAGGCTCATGCCATCAAAGATGAAAAATTCACACGACCATCAAATGGGTGTCCTAGGCAATACTGACAGTCCTGACCAACCCACCAGCCATAGCAGAAAGGCTACTAAAATGGCACGCAACAGAATTAATTGTACAGGAGACATTTCAGATTTATAGGAATATGAATGTTGTCCCCTGAGAAAACTGGACAGTGGTAGCTCTTAAAGCCTTGCTTTGTCCAATATGGGTAGGAGTGGGGCCTGAGGATAAGCTACTGCATGCAGCTTGTGGTTGTTGTCACAAGGAGGGGAGAAAAGTTGGCCTAAATCCACCTCTGTCTAATGTGGCCAGAGGAAGTTAAGGAGGCAGGCAAGTGAAAGAGCAGGGGCCAGGCTGGATGGGGCTTTGTGCAACCTGGTCTAGCGAAAGGTGTCCCTGCCTATGGCAAGGGGGTTGGAACTTGATGATCTTTAAGGTCCTTCCCAACCCAAACCTTTCTATGATTCTGTGATACACCTTCAGGCACCTTTTCATCACTGTTATCTGGCAAAGGCATCCATATTTAATGCTACATTAATACTGATGAGTTTTGTTGTTGTTGTTGTTGTTGTTGTTGTTGTTTTGTGAAAAGAGCCCAGACAAAATCTAAAGTGGTTGTAGGCATCCTTTTATGACTCAAATGTTCCCATCAAAATTGCTGTTGCATTTGTCAACTCTGATGAATGAGGCTATTGATTGAAGACATCTCTGCCCGAGTCAGATCCATAGAAAATGGACACCTGAGGAGGTAAACACAAAGCAACTGTGGCATTAGCCTTCACAGCTTTTTCAGAAACATTGGTAAAGGCTAGAGACAATATATATATTTGTATTCTATACTTAGATGTATGTATTCTATACATAGATACATACAGACCTCAAAAAAGGTCTCTGGTTTGCTTCAAGTTATAGATGAAAATTGGAGTTGATTTTTATTTAATAAACTGTTTCATCCTAATGGATAGTACAGTGCTTTCTCTGCCTTTCTCTGCATTCTGGCTGCAGAAAATGCCACATGCCTATTACTTAACATAACATTGTGCTAGTCAGGGAGGACACCTATTACAGAGTAAGGCAGAGAGATCACAGAGCTCAGTTTAGAAGTCTGACTTCCTTTGCAATCCTCCTTTCATCTCGTCTCCTTATGTTTCTGTGTTTTTCCTTCATTCTGTTTCTGCAATGAACAATGATGAAAGAATATTCTGTGTAACCCTTGGCAATCTTTTTTTTTTTTTTCCTTTTCTTTTTTTTTTCCTTTTCAGGTAATTTCCACGTGTACCAAACAAAAACCCAACACTTTAAGTAGATGGTGGGTCAGATTTCCCAATTACCAGTAAAAATTTTGGTATACACGTAATTACCCAAGAGAGACAGATATTTCATTATATATACACTAAAAGTACCTAGCTCTCTTGGGTAATCATGTGTGTAGATGCTCTCAGATGCCTTTTATGTGTCTCAGATGCTTTCCGTAAGAAAGAGAGGGAAGCTTTCAGAAAAATTAATTTACCCCAAATGTGTTGTTAAAGTTGAAGGGGCCAGTCGGTAGAATTTGTATCCAAGAAAATCTCACAAGTTTGAATAATGACTGTTTGGGGAACTGAAATCTACAGATACAGCAGCAACCTATCGGTTGCCTTCCATTTCTAATTGTTTGTTTGGATTTGATTTCTTTCAATAAATGTGGTAATAAGCTTTAAGGACTGAAGAGCACACATGCAATCAAAAAGGCAGTAAAGGAAGTCTTTTAAAAGAGGTACTAAAGAAATGACATCTAGCATTCACAGAGAAAATATAGGAAATCCTCATGAAGTATAATTTGAATTAGATGTTTTCTGGGAAACTGCATGTGAATATTCACAAGCTATTATTGTACAGTATTTTGCTGTCTGATAGTAAGGTATTATCAAATATTAAAGATACTTACTTCTGCTATCAGCTGATTTTATAATCTGAACTCCTCCATGATACAAGCCACAGAATCTCCTTGAGCAACAAGGAATCACTGCCCATCTTGGCTGCAAAAGCCTTTTCATCCAGTGTAGTGCATAGACTACTTTATGCTTTACAGCAACTTTGATATGGTGAATACAAAATGGAATTAAGTTAAGCCTACTTTAGAAGTGGCATTTTCGTCATGAACCACTTATTTTTAGTACCTTACAGTGGAACTGAAGCTGCTTATGCTTCATCTCAGTTTCAAGGTTCCATATTTCTTTTTCCTTAAAGTAAAATTGAGATATCTGTGGGGATTTTTTTTTTCTAAAATAATGACATTTTTCATATTCATTTTTTAGAACTACAGTAACTGAACAAGTTTTGAAATCCTAATTTTGGTGTCTGTTTGACCACCAGAGAAAACTGAAATACTTTACCCTATAAGAAAAAAATATTTTTAAATAGCGAGAGCATGTATATTTGAAAACAGCGTGCATAGCCAAGTAGTTTCTACTGCTTAATGGTTAATGCTATTTTATGCAGTGTATAGGACACCATCAGGAATAGTGCACATGCTGGAACGTTAAGGGAGAGGACCCCTACTGCATGAACCTGGTAATTAACCATTCACAGCAGTGTGGTGGTGTTGGACAGCATAGGCCAGGGCTGAAAAAAAGAGGTGTCAAGAGGAGCAAAAGAAGAAGAAGATTTTCAAAATACTCCTAGAAAATCAGCTCCTGCTGTTTGCCTCATGGTCACATTACAAGTGTATTGAATATCGTTCTGAGATTCACTGACTTATATCTGTTGACATAATTAGCATTTTCTAGGGTTAATTTTTCCTTCCCAATTCTCCCTGATTGTGGTTAAAACATAAGTCTTGGATAACAGAAAACACAATTCTGGCTGTGTGAGCTTTTCTGCTTGTCTCTCTTCACCAACCTCCTTTCACCTCCAGAGGTGGGAAATGAAGGAGAGCAGTATTTGAACAAACGGTCCAACACCTAAGGAAACATTTATCGTAGGAAGGAAAAACACCTTGTCTTTATCCAGTCCCATCTTCCTTCTCCCTTTGGATTCATATGTGTCGCACTGAAAATTCATATGTTTTTATTACGATTTTTCTCTTAAAGTTTCCCTAATATTTTAAAAGATAGCTACTCATAGTAAGCTAGATATATCCATTCTTAAATGCAATCATTTCCTTTCCTTCCTTAGATGGAAGCCTTGCTTTTCTGGACAGTGCACTGAAAATTTCTTTCTCTCCTTTTTTTTTTTTTTCCTCCTTCTTTGAGATATAAGATTGCAAAGGGATTTTCATACTTTCAGAATATATACCTTTCTAAAGCATTCCAAAGGTGTGATAAACAGAGTTGTAATGACCTTCATTGCAGCTTTCCAAACAGTTTATGTGTTAAAAGAAGGTCAGATTAGTGGTGAAAATGCACTTTCAGTATATATGTGCATTTTCACACACTACCTGCATTATATTGTATAGTAAGATGCTTTTTTTAAAACCACTAAAAATTTACCAACAGCCTGTGGAAAAGTGCAAGTGTTAGTGCTATATGCTAACAATTCAAAATCATCAATTAAAAGGGGAAATCAAAAGCACATAATTTGGCAGACCAAGTTTTATTGTGAATAAAGTAATTATTTGTCAGTTGTTCAGGGTTTCTGCTTTGGTATCAGACTATGTTCCTCATCATTGTAGTAGAAGAATACATACATGGATTTTGCAGCTGGTAAAACAATGTATTCGTTATATATCTGCCGTCAATTTTACTTCTCTTAAGCATTAACTTATGCTGGAAAAAATATCTACTCTGCAACACTAGTCTCATACAAAATAGAAATGACTAAGTTCAAGACACTGATCAGGAAAAGCATGGTAGTCCCAGTTGTGGGACCCTTTATAATGGCTTACATGAATATTTCTATCATCTAAAATATCACACTGAAAACAGCATGTAAGATCAATGCCCTTTGGAAGGCTGCAGCAAGCCGTTTGTGTGAAGTCTTCATTTTGTACACATATTTTAAAATACCTGTGCCATTGGAACTTGTCTTTTGAGATAGTGTTTGAAAAGTTCCTATGGGTATGAGTTTTTTGTCAATTAAGAGCAACAATAATACTGCAGAAGTTTAATAGAACTATACTCTAGTGAAGGAACCTACAGAAAAGGACAAAGATAGCTACCGTATATGCTTAACTGTTTTTCATATGAATCTAATGTTTTCTTTATCTCTTTCTTTTGTATCAGGTAGATGCAGATATGGTTCAAATGAGATATAGAAATGGTTATTTTTCCCTGTTGCCAAGACTAAAAGAAGACTTCAGGATGATCTTGAGTTTAGAAGATTCACAATAAGAAAGTCATATGTTAAAGTGCTAGCAACAAACACATTGAGACGGGTAGATTGAAGTGACAAAGGTCGTTGTCAGTGTTCCTGGAATGAAACATAAGCTACAATCATTTTTTTCTATACCTCCTTACAAATTCTACAATTTTATGTAATCCTACTACTACATATATACTTACATGAGCTTCAAGAGAAAAGGAAAATATAGAGATGGATTATGGGAAACAGCTCACTCATGTTTACTTAAGCCAACAAGAATAAAATGGTGAGCGTAGATGTGCAGTTGATGTAAAATGACACTCACCTCTTTATATACTACACCCTTAAATTTCAGAGCTTTCCTTCCAGACAGAGTTGTCAGGCTATTTTGATTGGAAAAATTGCTATCACTTCTATAGGAAAGGCAGTCTGAACATTGTACCATTTGAAGTTCTATCTCTCTCTTTTTTTCCTTGTTGTTTCCCTTAATCTAAATTAATCCAGTGCCAAGTACTTTACTTGATGGATGAGGGAATGAGACAATTTATTCACAAAATAAGATAATGCAGAAGTGAATTTCAGTTTTAAATTCCCAGAGCAAAACCATAATAAACAGAAGACATCAAAACAGCTTGATGTTCATTGGCAAGGGAGAGTAGAAAAGCCAGTTCTTTTCGTTTTCTTTTCTCATACATAGAAGCTTTCTCCCAGAAAACCAGTGAATACACTATTTCCTGACACCCTGTTTCCAAGAATAAAGCAAGACTGATACTGTTTTTTGCTTTTAAGATATAACAAACCTCAACTAATTCCATTTCCCTAGAAAGAGTAGGTGCAAATATTGTAAAATTATTTAGAATCTCCTACTTCATCAACTATCTCCTACCCAAAGACACCCTGTGAGGAATCTTGGCATAGGTCTATGCTGTCAGTTAGGCTTTGCTGTCGCTTGGGGCCTGTGATCACACCTACCACCTGCACTAATGTGCCATTCTTTATTGAGCTGGGCTCCCTTCTCCAGCACCAGAGTCATAAAAGTGAAGACTGCTGAGAGTCTGAATTCTGTCTTTTAATATGGTCTGGTAAATAATAGACTTGGGGTCCTTGTACTCAACAAAAGTGCAAGTTTACATTGCAGCATGTTTCACAGTTGCTGCCAACAACTGTGGATGTAAGATTAGCTGGCTTGTAAGATTAGCTTATAAAAGAATAGTCTTTAATTAAAGAAGTTTAGTAAAGTTTATTTCTTCAGTTCTAATTATTACACAAATCTTTAGCACATGACTTTAGTCTACATGTTAATATGATATACAGACTCTCGTCAGGCACAGTTATACCCTTGCTAAAATATGGCAACAGTGCTATACACACCATTCTAAGTAATGTTCAATTTATAGCTTACATGGATACAATATCAACTACTTTGATTTATACTGTATGCCCTCTAGCAATACAAGCCAATGTTCTCCTTGCCTTTTTTATTGCAGCAACAGTACTCAGTGCATTAAGGTTGCTCAGATTTTCCTATAGTAACTACTTGATCTTTTCAGCAAGTTCAGAACTTAAAGATATTCTGTGATGGCTACTCTGTCCTCACCTGTCTGCCATTATATTAATATTCCTCAAAGTGCCTGGGAAACCTGTAATCTATGACCCATTTTCCCTTAGGCTAAATTGGATATTCTCAAGTAAGTCAATATATTTAATTCTTTAAAATAAGATCTGTAGAAAATCACTGTCTGAAAACTTTAAAGGTATGATCACTACATAAAATTGTGTGCATTTTTCCTCTGCTTTTTTTTTTCTCCACATGCTACCTAAATTTTTCTCCAAAATGTATTCATATGTTCACATATAATTTCTTCTCTGATGTTTTCAGAATTAAGTCTTGTAGCACTGTTTTGTTTTCTGGGTAGCTTAATTATATCCCTGGTAAACAAATTGTTGTTGTGGTCATTGTTGTTGTTTTTACCAGATATCATGCAGGAAGGAAGGATCAGTTCCCTCACCTTTAACCCATTGGCCAACTTCCTCAACTGAAAAAGAGACATAAAATTCCCCAAGACTATGTCACTATAAGTTTTATGAAAATAGGAGACCGCATACAGGGGAGACATATGTAAATATTTCCTCAGAGAGACAGAATATTTTGAAGTTGCAAGGGATTTTAGGGAAGTTTGACAAGCTTCTGATGTGGCACACAGAATTATGATATGTTCCAAAGCTGGAGAACATATTCTGGTCTTTATAAATACGCAAATTTTATGCATATTTATTCCAGGTAAATGCATTTTTCTACTTTCTATTGAAGTTATTGAATGCTTTCCCTGGAAGTTCTTTCTTTCTTTTTCTTTTCTTTTCTTTTTTTTTTTTTTCCTCCATAAAATGTTCTCTTAAGGCCTAACTAGAAGGCAGGTAAACAGCAATCCTGCTTTTCAAGCACTCTGTGTCATTCAATTTACTAACACTCCATCTGGAAGCTCCCCAGTAAGGACACCTTGATCAGAGATCAGTGTAGACTAAGCTAAGCCAGGAAGTCTTAAGTATCTAATCTATTCAGTTTTTTAAAATGTGACACTCAATAACATGTTTTTTTGTTTTGTTTTGTTTTTGTTTTTAATCTGAAAAGACATCCTCTACCAAGAAAGGAAAACAAAGCTTTCTTTAAAAAAAAAACAAAAAAAACAACCAACCAACCAAACAAAAAAACAGAATGTTTGCATATGTTCTTCCAAGGAATGTTATCATTGTTGTTCAATCCGGTTTTATTTTAATCTGGCATATTTTCTAAAGAAAAGAAAGAAGACAAAGTTGAGATTCACAACTGATTTTTCCTCTTTCCTAAAATCCAGTATAATGTGATTGTTCTCACAGTTTGTGAAATACTTGTGTTGGAGGTTGTCTATACTTGTGTCAAAATAAATGGTTATATCCACTGAAAACATAGATTATAGAATGGGGAAAAAAAAAAAAAAAAAAAAGAGCTCCTCTGGGTAATTCAAAAGCAAAATCTAATTTCTACAGATATGCACTGCATGCCAACATGGTTTAAACAAGCACAGCTGTATACATAGAGCAATCAAATGCAGCTATGGGGACAGTGCCTTATTGATAGCTGAAAACTGACCGTAGAATGAACAGATGAAGCATAGATAGATCAATATTGAAATGAATACAAAAGGTCATCATTTTTCTTTATCACTACCTAGAATCAGTGCAACAATGTCTTGAAAGAGAACAGCCAAATGCAATTTCCCTCCTTTTTATTTTTCCAATATTGATTTCAGTCAAAAAGAAGGCGGGGGAAGAAGAAGAATCTATTTTTCTATAAGACATCAAAAACTGCCT
>VXAL01014926.1:3895-24342 GCA_013399475.1 Chauna torquata | reverse complement strand
GGGGGGGGGGGGGGGTTGCGAAGGTGAAGAAATGATCCTGCGAGCGTGCAACTCGCAGGGGAAAAACCTGGAGCGAAGTGTGTGATTATATCCAATCAAAGTTTGCGTTAATGGAGCCGGCTAATTGTACTCGAAAATAATAAAATAAAATGAAAATATGCCTGTGCTTGTGCGTGGAGAGGGGGGAGACGTGCGCATGGGGAAGGGGTGCTGACACCTCCCAGCCACCCGAAGGCACCGGCGATGCTGGCGGTGTCGGGGCGGTAGCGGAGCGTAGCCAGGGCTTCTCCGGGCTTGTGTTTATTTGTGCGGAAATGGAGATCGAGCGCCCGCCCGGGGAGGGCTGCGGTCCCCGGGGAGCAGCTCCGAAACCGCGCCGGGCTGCCCTTCGCTGCCTGCCCTTCGCTGCCCGCCCTGCCTGGCCTGGCTTTTGTGTTTGTTTGCATCCGAGGGGGAGAAGGGAGCCGGGGGGGGGCGAAGGCGGGGAGAAGCTGTGAGGGCGGAGAGCCGATTTAAATTGGACTTAATGGATTCCCAGGGCAGCTCTTTTAGATGAAAGTCAAAATAAGAGCCAAAGTGAATCTCAGCAGACCTGTCTGTTGCATTAGAGATGCAGCCTTCCTCTCCCTCCCTCCCTTTTTTCTTTAAAAGAGAGGGGGAAAAAAGTGTTATCCGTACAGAAGACAGAGTGGAGTTTCTCGTTCCTATAATGAGAGCTCTAATTGAAGAACTTACGGCCTCTTGGGAGAGTCTTTACTGATCGCTGCTTTTGTTATTCATGCCGCGCGCTGTTTTCTTGTTTTGGGGGGGCCGGTGTGCGTCTGGCTGCGCCGGGGCCAGGTGCGATGCTGTCCCCTCGCCGTCCCCTGGGTTCCGGGCAGGTAAGGACCCTGGCCCCCCATGCTGGGCTCCCCAGGGTGGGCTTGGCAGCTGCTGATGGATGCACTGTGCCCGAGGAAGCGATGAGCGGCTGAGACCCCCCCGGAGCCAGTGTGGGGGGAGCGCTGCAGCCTGGCTGCGGGCAGCTGTTGTCCACGCAGGACCCCCGGGCTGCGGGACTGATCCTGCCAGGGCTTGAGGCAATAGCGGGGAGCCCCGGGGGGCTGCCGGGGGCCATGAGCCTGCAGAGGGAGCGACGCAGCCCCGCCGCGTGGCCCGCGGGGACCGGGTTGGCTGTCTGCAGCCAGAGTGTCACCTGGAGGGGACAGGCGTTGTGCCAAAGCCACGCGGACCCTTTGCACGCCCGGGGTGCCAGGCGGGAGAGGTGAGAGTTCCCCCTTCTCCTGCCATTTCCAGCGCCCAGCAATGTGAGATGGGGACGGGCAGGGGGTCCTGCAGGCAGGGCTGCCCCGCAGTGGGGTCTCGTCACTCCCAGCTCCCTGTGCTGGGTCCCGTTGGGTGGCTGGCAGCTTTGTGACCGCGGGGAGGCGGAGGCTGTCCCCAGCGGGAGGGTTCAGCACAGCAGAAAGCTGCTGGGGACAGGTCCCTGCTGTCCCTGTGTCTCCCTCCCAGGCCTGGAAACCTTTTGCAGCTTTGCTGGAGATCGCCACGGAGGAAAAGGAGAGCAGCGAGCGCTGGGGCTGCTCTCTGGCTGGGGACATGCGGGGAGGCAGAGCGGTTAACCTGGGCCTCTGATCTCCCCAGGAACGGTGCACAGACCCTGGCAGCGATGCATCAGGAGCTGCAGACTCTGCATCATCAGTCCCAGTCCTCCCATCACCAGGTGTCAACACCGATGGTCGTGGAGCCAGCTTTAATTTCAGGCCTCTGGTTCTGCGGCGTAGTGCTTAGCAGCGGCCCCAAGATGCCACCAGGCTTTGCAAACCCTTCCGTGGGCAGGTCACCGTCCCCATTTTGCAGTGGGGTGGCTGGCCCAGCCAGGGACAGGGGGACGGGGGTCCCAAGGTGGCATCCAGCCTTCAGTGGAGGACCTGGGAGGGCACCTGGAGCTCCTGCTTTGCCCATCTTTGCTAGGAAAGCCCCTGCTCTGGTCCCTCCGTGCCCTCGGTGCCAAGCAGCAGCGGATGCACCCGGTGCACTTGGTCTTTCTACAGCTTTTGCAAGTTCCATCCATTAATTCCAAGCCCGCGTGGTGCCAGGGCCAAAACCTGCTCTGGTGCCAGAGCTCCTATTGCTTTTGATGACTTTGGAGGTTTACCAGTGTGTGCGGGCAGGGAGCTCGGTGCCCGTGGCTGCTGTCCTTGTCCTTGCCTCGCCGAGTGGCCTCGCCTGGCCCGGACACCTCTTGCTCTCCTGAAATGGGCACTGCGATGCAGCGTTCATCCTGGGCACCTTTATTTTGGACCTGCAGACCCCGCTGCCGGGGCACATGACTTCTCCTCCATCCCAGCATCCAAGACGCATGCGGCCAGGCTGATTCTGGAAGAGCTGCTGGTGGCTCAAGAGCATCTCCTCACTGGAGGAGAGAGCAGGGGGGTCATTTCTGGCTGGATTTGGGAGATCGCAGAGCTCCAATGGCTGGAGCAGGGTGCTTCTGCTCCCCCTGCAAGGCAGCGTGAGCAGCCACAGGCAGTGGATATCTTGACACCCCGTCAATCTGAGCCTTTTACAGCAGCAGTCTCTGAAGGCTGGCACTCTGCTGCACATAAGAAAACAAGTGAGAAGAGGGGGGGAGCCGAGAGCAAGCCTTCGCAGCCGACAATCGATAATTGTAGTGTCAGTCACCGCCTGTGAAGTTCCTGCATCGCACTTGCACTTGCAGGGGGAGCAGGGGGGCTCTGCCCCGGCCCCCGCACAGCTGCCGCGGGCTGGGGAGCAATTGCAGGGGGCGAGAGCCTGGCCCCGAGCAGCGCGCGCGGGAGCCTCCCGCTGCATTACTCACCACTTGATGTAGCTTGAACCTTTCAACTCCCTCCCCTTGGGGATGGAGCGGGCTGGGCAGGAGGTGTCGACAGAGCAGGGAGAAATGCTCTGCGGTCTTTGGTTTGAGGGTTTTTTCCCCCCCACCTCTTCCTTTTTTTTTTTTTTTTCCCCCTTTCCCACCCCTCTCTGTGTGCGTTTTGGGGGAGGAGGTGTCTAGTGTTCTCCAAAAAAAAAAAAAAAGAAAAAAATCCTTAAAAAACAACAACAAAAAAACCCAACCCAGCTCCCCCTCGTGTGTCTTAGCAAAAGGCAAGGCAAAAGATCAAGGAATTCTTCCTTTTGTGCAGCTTTCAAGACCAAAGATGCGCTGGTGAAAAGGGGAGGCTCAGAGTACCAGGCACACACCAGTCTTAAAGGAGAGTCTTCCCTTTTGTCTCCAAGGCGATCAGCCAGTGAAGGGATCCACAAATTAATTAAAAATTACGCTGTCTTGATTGAGTTATTCCTGCTCGCATCCCACTCGCCTATCAAAAGACTGGGAATGGCAGAAGGAAATTCCTGCTTCCTTCCAAACCCACCAGACACCGTCTCGCTTGCGTTTTGTCCCAGGCAGCAAAGGAAATAAAAACCGGAGCGGCTGGCGCGGTAGCCAAAGAGATCTCTCCCGAAGGATGCGTCCCTCTCCTGTGCTAACAAATGCGGCCGTATTTGGACTATTCAGAAGAAGAATGAACAGATTTACATCTCACGAATCGGCCAAATTGTGGCTGTAACTCCGTGAAGTTGATGGAGATCCATCGGAGATTAATTTGGCCCAAAGTCTCGCGCTTGCTCTGTGGGGAATACGCTGGATCCCTGCCTTGGTTGAAACAAGAGGCATTCAAATGGGTTTGTTGTGGCTGCATTATACCCAAGTGGTGGAGCAGAGTGAAAAATCACAACTGGTTGTATCCCTGGTGCCAAAGCACCATAAATACACATAGATCTGTCAAGTCGTTCACAATTTGTACCACATTTACCACTGAGAACGTTTTAACGGGGTAGATTTATCTGTAGGGGCTGTGCAGAAGTCTCTGTGTGTACTTTGCTGAAGAGGCTTGAGCTCCGTCCCGGCATCCTGATGCAGGGAAGCTTTTCTCCCCTTCCATGGGGCATTTATGGGATTTCCACCCAAACTGAGCCCACGCTAGAAATGCAAAGCCAAACCCAGTCAATGCAAGCCCGGCTGCACGGCTCCGGCTGGGCTCCCACCTGTGCAGGACGTGGGCACCGTCCTGGTTTGGGGGAGCATCCTCCGTAAATCCCTTTGAGCTCGATCCGGGGTTTGGTTTGTTGCTCCGCAGTCAGACCTTGCTTCCTCCGCTTTATTGTCATCTCCGCTCTTAGTCACCGCTCGATGCCTCACCAGGGGACACCGCTCCTGCTGCATTTATGGCAGCGACTAAAATTTGCGCTCAGCGCTTGTGCTGCGACGGGGAGGGACATTTAGCATCAGGGAGGCTCTTCCCATTCCCAGTGCAGTTTTCGACGATGCGCAGGTTGCGCGGAGGAGCTGCAGGGGAGGTCGGCCGCCGCATGGGTCCCGTGTGCCGGGGATGCTCCCTGGGATCCCCGGGTCCCATACGAGCTGGGCTGTCTGGCCACGCGTTGTCCAGGCTCCCAGGTGGAGTGGCTGAATGGAAATGAGACGCTAAACACAGGAGGAAAGAAGAGTTAAAAATGTTCGTGGCCGCTGGCTGGCGAACACGTGGGCACTCCATGGTCCAGCCCCGACTCGCTGTGAGGCACGGCCGTCCCCACGCTCTGCGTCCTTCAGCGTGGCTGTCGCTGCCTAAACCCCAGCACCGGCTCGTCCTGTAATAGCGTGTCCTTCACCATGACTGGTGCTATAGGATCTATAGAACAGGGCTGGCCTGCTAATACCGCCGCCTTTCACCAGGCCGGCGACAGTATTCTCCGGAGGAGAGCGTAGTCCTATCATAGCATGTCCTTCACCGTGACTGCTGCTGCGCGAGAGGCGCGGCGGCGCGGGGCTCTAATACCCTGTAATTCACTGTGACTGTTGTGGCAGGACCTGCGCGCGGTGCGCTGCGGCAGGGCTTCGCTGGGTTCGCCTTCTGCGTCTCCTGCTCGCTGCCTGGCTCCGCAGCCGGGGCTGGGCTGGAGGGCGCGGGCGGCAGCAGCGGCACGGGGACGTCGGAGCCACTCCGAGGGTGCCGAGCCCCCGGCCCCGTCCTGCCTCCAGCGTCACCTCCAGGGTGAGGTCCCAGAGGGGATGGGGGCACAGGGCCAGACCGGCCCCGCGGCAGCAGGCTGGCACGCGTGCCCCGCGGTACAGCCCGGTACGAGCGCGCCGGGGTGAGAAACGGCCCTGAGATGAGAGAAAGGCATCGTTCCTCCGGGTGGTTCTCCGGCGGCGCAATAAATGTCAAAAGCCCTGCGCACACAAAGGAGAAGGGGACATTTGGCTACCGAGAGCATTTGTTCCAGGAGCTGATTTACTTTGAGGACTTAAAGCGTTCTCTGATGCTTCCCTCTTCGCTGGTTAACCCTGTTACTTTGCCAGTTAAATAGAAATGCAGCCGTCGTCAATAAAGCCCTTCTGGAGGCTCGGCTGTATAAATTCGCCAAGCCTTTCTCCTCCCCAGGCGCTTCCAAGCAGAGGTGCCGTGCCAGGCATCGCTCCCTCTTCTTCCTGGCCGGCTCAGCCGCTCCGCCACAGCAGGTCCCCATCCCCGTAGCTTTTATAGCAGGATAAACTGGGGGTCCCGTGGGAGGCAAGGGCTGCAGGCGCGACGGTTTTTGGAAAGCCAGGCGTTGGCATCTCCAGTTTTACACCCCTGCAAATCAGGAGCACTGCCGCCAGTTTTGCATTGACTGGGGAAAAACAAATTTGGCTCTGTGGCTTTTCTCCTTCCCTCTCCCCGCCGCTTCCCCCAGCAGCCTGTGCTACATATCTGCAAACAGCCCTAAGAGCAGGGATCATTAGCTGGAAGGATCAGATGAGATAGTTTCTTAAAAGGATTGTCTGATTTCTCTATTGATCAGCCTGATTTAAAAGGGGGAGTTGGGTCAGAGGGCATAAATTATCATTGAAGGAGGGGTGAAGGCCTCAAAGGCTGTGCTGCACTTAGCTGCAGTGCTGAGGAATGTGTCTATCTGTAGGGACACGAATAGCTGAGTGCCGTGGCTGCCGTCCAATTTAGGTCTCCTCCACGCCGAACTGGGAATCAAGTCAAGGGAAGCGCACTGAAACTTGGTCAGAGCCTCTCCGCCGCGCAGCTTCCCGCGGCACGGGCAGCCCCCTCAGAAATCGCAGGGCTTGATCCGGCGTTGCGTGTGGACGTGGGGAGAAGGGGTTCCACGCGCGGCCCCGCTTGCCGTCTGGGTTGTGCCCGTGCTGGGGGCCAGCCCTGCGGGCTCTGGGCACCGCAGACCTCTCCCTGTGTGGTCTCCAGCGAGATGCTGAGCCCCGGGAGGTTCCTGCCTCCCTGTCCGCAGCACGAGGCTAATCTGCAGCCTGAGGTTGCTGCTTTCCCTCTCTTGTGATCTCTCCCAGGGCTCCTGCGTCTCCTGCCTCGGGGGTCACGGGGCTCCCAGCCCTCGCTTTTGTCCCCCCTTCCAGCCCTCAGGCTTAGGGGAAGACGAACGCGCAAATCTGGAGAGGATGAGATGCCGTCCCCGTTGGTCGCAAGGATAAAGCTCCAGGTTTCTGCAGCGCCGGCGCAGCTCCCCACGAGGGACGGGTCCGGTTTGGGGCACACCGAGCCCCCACCCCGGCTTGTTATGCAGCAGCATTAATCCTTGCAGCACGCGCTGAGCTCCTTGGACAGCCGGGGCTGTTGGAGCGTAATTACTATTCACTCAAGGTACAGCTACCGTAGCACATGATAGCACAAGCAGATTACCATGGAGTTGCTGGGCAGTGGCGTATTTGTATCAGTCTGGGTGTGGGGAGCACCCGTTTCCCCAGCACGTCGCGCTGCCGCCGCCTTCTCGCTCCATCCGGGCGCTGCTCCCCGCCGTGCATCTCCTGCGCTGGGCTCGGCACCCGCCAGGTGGTGCTTCTTGCTGCGTTGTGCCCCGGGGGCATTTTGCCTGGAGCAGGAGGGGCTGGAGGCCAGGGGCGTTGCACGTGGGATATGAACCGCAGCCCTTCGAGGTGCGTAAAACCTAAGGCCACCCCTGTGCATCGTGCTCCTGCTTTCATCATCCGTGATGGTGAAGCCTCCTGTGCATGGGTCAGCATCTGTCTCTGCCTGGGGTTTGCATCTGCGTGTCCGGCTCTGCTGGCCAGGGATGGACCAGGGAGACGTGCGATGGGGTCGTGCCTTGGATCTGGGACTACCCCAGCCGTTACGGGCTGGCTGGCGAGCAGGAACACTTGTGGGATGCTGCGGCGTCCTCCAGACGGGGTTTGTGCCCTTTGCCACCCTGGTGGGGTTTGTTCCCGCTGAGCCTCGCTCCCTTTTTATTTCTGTCTGTGCTATCTGTGCTAAAATAAAACTGTGCAAGAAATGTGGTTTCTGGGACATAACCAGGGGTGAATCGAAGCAGAGCCGGGGGCTGGGGGCAGGCCAGCCCGGCACAGTGCTGCCCAGTGCCCGAGGTGCCCCCGTGAGTGCTGGCCTGGGGCGTGAGCCCGAGTGCCCGACGGGCGAAGGGCTCGGACCCTGTGGCAGCGGCCACCGGCAAGCGGCCGCTGGGCTGGCATTATCCTGAAAATGTCACTGGGATGCCAGCCCGTCGGTCCGCGCCAGGACGCGGCGGGAGGCGATGACTCGGCTTGCTGGCATTGGCTACCATTTTAGAGGAAATGTGGAGCGGCGCGTAATTATTTCTCTTTCTTAATTGAAATTTCAGCCTCAGTGGTTTGCTAGAACGTGCGGGAGAAGGAGCACAGGCAAGCGTGACACATGCGGCGGGCTCGCAACGGGCCGAGGGGGAGAGCGGGCACAGCGGGCCCGCAGGTTGGCAAAGCATCTCACGGCGCACGCGGGGACCGGCACCGCCAGGAGGGAATTTCCACAGCCCAGCGTGTCCCCTCCTGCCCCTGCAGCCTGCGCGTGTTTGCAAAGGGAAAACAACCCTAAAAATGCAGCGATTTTAATGTTTTTTAGGGGGGGCTGCTTTATTGTTTCTTTATTCCTCTATATTGCTTCGGATGGAGGGCCAATTAAATGAAATTACGCGCTGCAGTCTGGCACCCCGCGCCGGCTCGGAGCAATCAGGTGTAACGCAGCATGGCTGATGAGAGCCAATCAAGATGTATAAATGAGGTGTTGACATTCAAACAGCAGGTACCCGCGCTGCCGAGCGTCAGCCGCGCTCGCTGGCTGTCGAGACCGTGCGAAGGAGCCAGGCGCGGGGCTGTGACACGCAGCAGAAGGGCCGGGGCCTGGCGGGGCAGCCGGGCTCCGCTTCGGCTCCGGATTGTTTCTTACGAAGTGCGGCAGCGGGGCAGCAGGAGCAGGGGGCTGTCACGCCAGCAGCCCGCGTGCCCGGTGCCGCTGCATCGCCGCGTCCTGCCGTCGAGGCAGTGCAGCAGCCGCCGGATCGTTGACACTGTTCCGGGGGTTGCTTTGGGGAAACTGAGGCACGGAGCAAGCTGGGAGCTCTCAGGTTTGCAACACCCGCCTGTCTTTATGGGGAGAGCAAAAAGTGGGGGGGGCCGGGTGCTTCTCCTTGTGTTGATGGGGTCGGAGGGCAGGAGGAGAATTTTTGGGTGCTCCTCCCAGCAGAGCCAGCCCCGGGGCTGCCGCTGCAGGATGCGGCCCCGCACCGGGACGAGCGCGGGGCCGGTGCTGCCGCACTGAGCGGATCGAAGGCGCTCCGAGGCCGTCTGGGGAGGAGAAAGCAGCGCCGTGGCGATCAACCTCATCAGCATTTCCTGTCTCACGATGGAGAAATGGCATGTGGTGAGAGGCTCTAAAAATAGGCTCAACAAACTTTTAACCACATTTGCAGATGTTAAAGGTAAAACCAGAGCAAGCCGGGGAGAAAACATGCCCTGGCTGTGCCTCAGCAGCGTTCACCCAGGGCCGGCCGGGGCAGGGGGCAGCAGCCCTGGGGGGCGGCGGGGCCAAGCCGGCGTCTCGCCGCCCCGCTCTCCTCCGCGTCCCCATTAAGCGCGCTGGGGAAGACATTAGGAGCAGGAGCACGTAGAGGCAGGCTCTGTCTAACAGCGCTGCCGGCTGACCCTGATTTGTAGCAGGGCTGAGCGCGGAGGCTCGCTGTAGCGTTACAGCTCTTCCTGTGGTAATCGCCGGCACGCGGTCACATGCACGGCGCTGCCGGCAGCGCGGGGAGCAGACGGGGCGCAAAGGAGAAGCGGCTGCGGCGCGGTGTCGGCGCGGTGTCGGTGCGGCGGCTGGCGAGAGGCGCGGGTGCCGCTTGGAGGGGGCACGCCGGCACGCACGCTGCCACGGCACAAGCGGTGTTGGCGCCGGTGCTGCTCGTCCTGTCCCTGTGGCTATCCAGCATGGTGGCTGGATGCTGCCTGTCCCCATCCGTGTGTCATCCCGATGCTCCTGCGGGGTCGTCTGGGGACAGCGGCCAGGGCTGCCAGCTCCGCTCCCAGCCGACGTTGTTTCACCTCCCCGCATCTCCGCCAGGACAAGGTGACAAATGGCCTGGGGGGTGCCGACCCACGCCCGCTGGCGCGGTGGTGACAGCAAGGTCCCCATGCACCGTCCCTGGGCCGTGGCCATCTCCATACATTAAGCCCCGAGGACTTGCACAAGCAAAAGCCCTTGATGGAGATGCAAAGCCCAAGCACGGGGCCAGGCTCCAGCGCTGCCGACTGTGCCCGCGGCAGGCTGGCGAGGCGCGCTCTGCCCTCACGAGATGGAGGATGGAGCTCTGCCGTCGCCCCGCACTGCCGCGCTTGCAGGCACATCCTGTGCACCGTTGCACTTGTGAACCTGGTAGGGTGGCCTGGACCATGGGAACGATGAAAGGCCAGGAGAGAGAAACATGAAAGGGAAGAAAATGAGATTCCTCAGGTTACCTTAGTGACCCAGCTTCTGTATCTTTCTGTCCATCACTGCCTCTCGTTACCTGCCCTCCTGCCTGTAATTGCTGCATCGTCATGGCTGGGCTTGGGGTGATGGTTTGGGGGTGCCTTCACCAGCCTTCACCTGCAGCTCTGGAGAGGATAAAGTGCCCTTCAGAGTTTTGTTTGGCTTAAAAAGATAAAAACTGACCCTCGAGCAGGCATAAGCTGGGTGTCTGTCTCGCGGCCAGAGTGCTGGGGTGCAGGAGAGCAGCGCTGGGCCCCAGGGAGCTCCGCTCAGTGCTCCTGGAGCAGCAGGGGACAGGCGGCCAGAGCGGGGTCAGTTTTTTGGCAAAAGGCATCACCTCGCCGGGTGGAACAACAGCAGGGAGCGGGAGGGGGCCGGCGCAGGCAGACAAGGAAATCCGTTTTATCAGACGCCGCATATTTTATGAAAGCACATTTCAGCTCTTCAGCCTTGGAAAGCTTTTCATACCCTTTAATTTTCTAATAAAAAGGAATTACGTTTGCTGAAAAGCCAGTAACAAGATTCACTGTCATTGTCTTTTGTACAGACCATAATTCCTGTCTTGGGCGCCTGCCTGCAGCCCGGGTGTGTGGCCCGAGGTGTGGGTCCGGCACGAGCTCCCCGCGATGCTCGGGGCGCGTCCACGCGCCCAGCCTGTGCACCGCTCGCTCTGAGCTCACCCGCGTGCCAGGATTCACACCGGGCCTCACGCCGGCTGGACAGGAGCGGGGTGGACCCTCGGCAGCACAGGACAGCACCCGTCTATCCCGGACCCACCGGCACCCCAACCTGCAGCACCGTTCCCTACCCTGGAAAAGCGTTTCGTGATGCTTGCATAGGATGAGGATTTGGGAGGGTGCCGGGGATGGGTGCGAGGGGAGCGGTGCTCGCTGCACCCCAGACAGCAGCAGGATGTGGATCAGGCCCCGCTGCTGCACCATCCTAACGGTTTCTCACCGCGAGGCGTTGCGGGTTCCTCATCCCCGGCGGGGAGGAGCGCAGCACGTCCTGCGCCATCCCACCCATCGCATCTCCCATCGCAGGGTTTTATTGCAGGTGATTTGTGTTTTTCCCGATGGGGAATTGTTGCGGTGCCATCCGGCACCGATCCATCCTTTGTGCGTGGGCAGCAAATCTGCGCGCGTAGGGAGGCAAACGTTCGTCACGTGCTGCTTGCATCGCACGGGCTGAGGCTGGAGCAGCGACCGTTCGTCACCCAGGTGGGATCTCCTGGTGCCTGCGGCACAGCCCAGGTGCGCAGGAGCTGCTGCTCCCCGTAGCACTGCAGGGATGTCCCTCCTTGGTAGTGTTTGGTGCAGGGGGGCTGTCCCCATCCTGTCCCCCATGGGTCCCCAAAACCTCAGAGAGCCGGTGGCAGCCCAGGAGCTCTGCGGCGCAGGCTCGCTTCCCACTGGCTTCGCTTTCGGAGGCTGCAGGTGGAAGCCTCTTGAACCAAGCGGCAAAATGGGGAGTTTATTGCTGAATTATAACTTGAGAGCGGTGCAATGCCCAGGCTGGGAAAGCCGCTGGTTTCTGAAGGAGACGTTTTCTGGTCTTTGGGATGGATGGGCCAGGTCGCGCTTGCACAAGCGTCAGAGCAAGCAGACATCTCTGCAGCCGCTGATGCCAGCGAGCGAGCTTACATGGGGCTGTGCCATGCCACCCGTGTGAACCGGCCGGTGAGGAGGCTCAGCTCGGTGATCCCGGTTGTTCCCATCCTTCTCAGGCTGGGGAGCAGCCCTGCACCTCCAGCAGGCTTTCATCCCTCTCGCAGGGTGCAGGATCCAGCATGCAACCCCCGGCGGTGCGGCGTGCCCAGGTGGGGAGGAGGCGGCGGGCAGCTTGCTGCGCTGGCCGGCCCCGCTCCATCAATGCCCCATTCACAGCCACGATCAAAGGGCGCTTGTGCAGGGAGACGGGGGATTCATTACTCACTCCTCACTATTTGTTATTCCCCTGCTTTGAAAGAAAAAGAAGAAAATGCTCAAGCCGGCCCCGTTGGGAAGCAGACACGCTGCAGCAGGGCTGGGGCCAGCACCGAGGGACACCGAGCCCCCGGCACATCCCGGCCACGCTCGTGGCGGTGGGAGCGCTGTGCGGGCTCGCTGGCTGCTCGCTCCCCTCCCTGCGCTCCGACCGCGGCTCCGCCGGTGCAGCGCGAGCCCCCTGCGCTGCCACGTGGTGCCGGAGCCGCGATGCCGCCGCCGCCAGCGCCGCTGCTCCCTCCGCGATGCTCATTTGAAGTTCCAGCTCACAGGCTGGTTTCGCACGGGGCGGGGATGCAAAGCCAGCCCGCAAACAGAAATAAATATCTTTCACATCCCCCCCACTCCATTTCTCATTTCCATTCTTACTTTCCAGCTGGTTTTGAGGGGGGTTCGGGTTTTCAAAGCTTTCCGTAAACGCGTGTAACAATAGGAAGCGTTGCCTTTTAGCCTGCGGCCGGCACAGTTTTAAATGAGGTCCCAGGTAGTCATGGTTACCTCTCCTCTTCAGTAAGAGATGACTTTTATTTCCTGCCTTTTGTATTTGCACATCTCGGATATACATTCTCCCAAACCATAATTGGTATTCACAGATAGACGGGGACGCAGGAGCAAGCCACCGGGAGAGGGGACGAGCCAGATGGACGCAGGGCTGTCAAGGTCGCCAAGCCCCTAGACATCAGGAAATCTTAATTTCCAGCCATTTTTGCTCCCCTGGAAAGGCAGCGGAGGCAGACCTACCTGCCTGCCTGCCTGCCTGCGGCCCCGGGGCTTGTCCTGAGCCCACCTCCCTCGCGTATGTGTCAGCCGGCTGCTGCCCAGCGCTGTCGGGTTCCTCCTCTTCCTGTCCGCGGGGCTGCGAGCAGGGCTCCTGCAAGCGCGTCCTTGCAGAAGGGCTCCGTCACCCCCTCCTGCCTCATCTTGCGCCCTTTTATTTTGGGGGGACGGGAGGGAACGCGGAGCTGCGGAAGCGTGTTCTTGCAGCGGGCACGGCGCGTGTGCGAGGGAGGGAGAAGCGCTCGGCGATGATTGATGAAAGATCATAGCCTCATTCCACAGGATCATTGCTCAGAGTGTGGGCAAAGCTGCGCGTCCCAGGGGGACCATCGCCGGGATGGTGCGAGCCTGTGTTTCAGGGCAGAGGGGATGGAAAGCCACATATTTCATGCCTCTTTTTTTTTCCCCTCTCTCTAAAGCACCAGGAAAACAAAAACCCGAGCTGCCTAATCAGAGACAAGCAGATTCCACCCACTTCCTTGGAAAACTTGCATTTGCTAGGAAATCATCTAGCTGCATTTACAGCAAGCAGAGTGCCCCAGCGGTAGCTCGTGCCTTTCTGGCAGGATGATAACCAGCGCTGAACAATTATTGCGATGTAACGGTAGCAGCAGACATATTGGCTTTTCTCAGCCAGCAGGAAAGAATTTGCAAAACTAAGCAGGCGACTGGAGCAGCTCGCATTCGCAGCGCTGGATGCGCGGTGCCGGGGATTCGCAGCTCACCGTATTTGCTGGTGGCAGCGTATCAGTGACTCGCGCACCGCATGCACCTGGGCTCGTATTTACATTTTTTGCAGGGGAAGGGCCCATCTCTGCTCTTTGGAAAATGCCTCCGGTTGCCAGCTTCCCCACTCCCCTCGCACGCACGCAGCCCTCCAGGTGTGTACGCGCTCGGCCGGTGGGGAGAAGCTGTTTGCCTTTTTTTTTTTTTCCTTTTCCTAATGAGAAAAATGCATTCTTGTCAAGGAGGTTGTCCTTAAAAAATACAGTGCTGGGAAGAAAGGCAGCCGGCTCCGTGACATTTACCTCTGTGGGGCCGTGTTTGATGTGCAGCGCCTGGGAGCCTGCCCTGTGCCAGCCTGGCTTTCCGGAGCAGCGCGGGGAGAAGTAGGATCAGTGCCGGTTCTCCCAGCAGAGAAACCTCTGTGGGCACAGCCCCAAATTCCTCCTCAGGGCAAAGCTCATTTGCTCGCTTTGACTCCAGCCCAATTCCCCTCTCAGGTGGGGACATGGGGGATTGCTGGAGCGACTCCCATCGGGCAAAGGCTTTGGTCCTTCCTGGGCAAAACTCTCCCCAGCTGCAGGTCGTGCGTGCGCCCTTGACTCCTGCACAGGCTGAGCACAGGGGAGGTGGAGAAATCGCTTCTCTGCAGCCTCGCCGCAGACTTTGGCCAGGTCAGGTGTGGAGCTGGGGTCTGGTCACATTCCCCGCTTCTGCACGCTCGCAGCAATCCCCTTCCCAGCTGGAGCATTTCTGCAAGCGATGCTCTGAGGCAGAGAAGTGGCATGGCAGGGCTTGGGCAAGGATTCGCACCCTGCTCCGTGGGGGCCAGCAGGGGCTGGAGCCGAAGCCTTGGTGCAGCAGCCCGGCCGGCAGCCCCCGCAGCCGGAGCATCCCCAGCTCCTTCGCATGCGGCAAGGACGGCAGAGCCAAGTCCGGGTTACACTCGCTGGCCCCGCTCGGGATGCAAACTGCACATCAGTTGCAACAGCAGCTGATGGAGACTCCAGTATATTAGCAGCATTAATTAAGTTACAAAAATTATGCATGTTATCAGTTATGAGACGACCTTTCATAAACTCAGTTATTAAAGCAATAAAGCATGACCCGCTGGTCCTAACCAGTTTAATGGCTGGCTAAGAGTGCGGTTTTTCACATAATACTTTTAGCAGGTCATTAGCTGAGCAGTAAGATAACATGGAGAGCCTAAGTGATGCGCTCGAGCAGCAGCAGAGATGGACACGTGCTGGATGGGGAGGGACAGGGGCTGGGGGTCACCCGTCCCCTCGCGCCGCTGGCCAGGCGGGACAGGAGCGTGGGCTGGGTGCCGATGCACTCAGAGGCTGCAGCGTGTGCTTGGTTCGGACGACTCATGGCCGCTGCCAGGGCTGTGCAGTGCCAAAATCCTGGCATCGTGGCCAAACCCATCCCTGGGGCTGCGCTGGGGCAGGTTTGGGGCTGGCGTCAGGCCCTTTGGAGCCCCAGTATTGCCACCGAAATGCTCTGTGCGGAAGGGACGTGGGACATCCTGATGTGGCCACCCCAGGGCTGCTGGCTGTGGCTGCTGGAGGATGGGAGATCCTGTCCCTGCGCGGGGCTGGGGACGGTGGGAGCCTGGGTTCCCCCTGGCCTGGCCGATCTCAGCTGTTGAACACTGCTGGTCTCTCCAGGCTGAGACCCCCACCTGGGGGTGTCCCCACTGCGCCTGCTGCAGCATCCGCTGGAGAGGTGCCACGTCTCCAGGGCCACCAGGAGAAAGCCACCGAGCCTGGGCCACCAGGTCCCGCTCCCTCCACATGCTGTCACTGTCACCAAGCGCATCCTGGCCGGGTGCCGATGCCCGTCCTACCTGCAGCCACACCGCGGCACCCGGAGCCGCCAAGAGCCGCTGCGTGCTGCTGGCCCCCCCAGCACCCCCAAAGCGCCTTTCCCCGTCCCCGTCAGACATTTCAAAGCACTGACCCTCTCCATAAACAAAGGAGAGGGAGAGGGAGGGTGGCTGGCATGTTAATATACTCTCCCCCCCTCTTTTCCTCCCTTCATCCCTCTGGGAAAGGCCTTTGCAGATATAAGCAAACCTTGATTAAAAGCTGCCTGACAGGCAACGGCAGCAGCAAGCAGCAGGCAAGGAAGCTCTCCAAGTCCAAAGGGAGCTGCTTCTGCTGCTGCCGCTGCTGCCTCCATTCTCAGATGTCCCTGATCCTTTAATCAATCACAGCCGCGGAAGAGAAGAGCAAACACACATGCTGAGGCAGAGGTATGTGCATGCATTCATTCCAGCCGGAGCCGAGGCACCAGGGCGGACGCACGCGTTCAGCAGTGGACGCGGAGCTGAACCTACGCAAGGAGATAGCCCGTGCTCCCCCAGGGACACCAGGGCTGTGTCCCCATCCCCGATGTCCACATGGGAGCTGGTTGGGGTGTGCTGCGGGTGGGACAGGCACCGGGGTGGCTGCAGTGCCCAATGCACCTCCCGGGAGGGGATGCTCCCTGCTCCAGAGCAGCAAGCAGGGGGACTGAGCAAGGGGAGCACAATGGCGTTTGCACCCCTGGGGAGCGGCAGGGACGGGGATGGCCGCAGGACACAGGGCAGCCCATTGCATCTCGCCACCCAGTGTCCAAATCCATCCGTCCTTTGACGGCGAGCTGCAGCCGGGCACGTGGTGGCCTGGGGGGGGTTCGGCTCCAGCCCCGTGGGACAGAGCTGAGTGCCAGCCACGGCCTTGACCCCACCACCGGCTTGCGGAGAACAACCCCTCCCGGGAGGATTTGTCACCAGCTCCCGCGCTGTGGCTGCGGGGCTCGCCCCTCGGCACGGCTGGAGACGGGGGCAGAGGGAGGGGAAACGCGTGGGTTTGATCCAACCCAGCCAAAGCCTCTCTCCTCCGCCGTGCGTCCCCGGCCGAGGCTGCGCGGCAGCGGGGGCTCTGCCGGCAGGGGTAGGCAGGGACTGCGATTTCCTTGTTTATTTTTGCCGTTGCTTATTTTTAGCGCCGCAGCTTAATACCTTGTGACAGTGCCCTGGGACGTTCCGTGCCTCCCTTCGCGCGGGAAGGTGGCTGGGGCAGAGCCACTCGATGCCGCAAACGAGTTGCAGCCAGTCGCCAGCGTGGCGGGGGCTAACGAGGCACCCTCCGCTAACGGGGGTCCCGGGGGCTGGGGGGAGCAGCAGGGCTGGATCCATGTACTGAATTTGGTGGGGCTCTGCAGGGACTTGCAGTGGCCCTGTGAAGCTCTCTGGCAGCAGTCTGGGTTTTAAAGCCTTTTTCTGCTTTTTAAAAGCATCGTCCTGGTAATGACCGGCCCCCAGCTGCTCCCCAGGGGCTGTTTGCAAAGCGGGGCCGGGGGCGTTGGTGTTTCTGGTGCTTTGAGCAGGGACCACGTGGGCACCAGGGGATGCTGGAGCCACACTGGCCTGAAACTCCCCTCCTGGAGCTGGCCAAGCTGCTTTTTGGGACAGGTCGAGGAGTTTCCACACAAATACGTGCTGGGCATTGGGTTCCCGCTCTCACTGGGACCCGTGAGCAGATTTTCCCATGAGGGAAAATCACAAGACCCATGAGGCGCAGGGATGCGAGACCAGGCAGGGAGCTGGAGGTGGCCTCACACTGCGATGCCAAGAAACCATTGGAACCCCCAAAATCCATCCCTGGCAGGGGGAGCGGGGCAGGCTGAGCCCTCCCAGCACAGCCAGGGGGTCGGTGGGACCCCGGCTGGGTTCTGGCTGCGGTCATGGCAGGCGTCTGCTCACGGCACTGCCTGCCCTCAAGCCCATTAGTAACGGATCTTTGTGGAATATCCCCCTCATTAAGGCGAGCTACCCTATGTGTCAAAGAAGCTTTATAAAGAAATTATACTCCGCTCCTCACAGGCTGTGCATATGTAAATCGTGCGATACACAATCCCTAATTGAGACATCACGGGGCTGCTCAGCCCGGGACCCGTGGGAATCCCAAACCTTGCGGGGAAGCTGCAGCGGGGGCAGTGGGGGTTCAGGGGGCAGCGGGGGACGCGTCCCTGCCACCCCCGCGTCCGGCAGCCCCGTGTCCGTGCGGGGAGCGGGTGGGAGCCACAGAGCTTTTTGGGGCATGGGAAACGTCAGGAGCATCGGGGTGGGGGGGACAGGGGTGCTGCCCGCTCTGTGGCGAGGACCACGACCGCCGGCTGTACGAATCGGATCCGGGGAGCGCCAGCGAGTCCCTGAGCTTTCAATCAAAGCCGGCTTACACCAGACGGCTGCACAATTGGCCGTCTCGCTAATGGCAACGTCCCCAACCGTGGCTCCCAGCGGCCGAGGCTGCCAGGCAGTTTTCATCCTGCTTCAGTGCAGCAACGGGATGGAGCAGGGATGGCCGTGGAGCTCCAGCCCTCCTCCTTCTCCCGGTGGCCACGGTCGAGCCGGAGGAGCCAGGACAGTGCCACAGCGGGGGAATGGCAGCGGTGCTGCCGGCACAGCACCTCTGCTCTGCCAGCAGCACGCGGCACAAAGCTCGGCCACATGGAGCCGCGTGCCCAGCGGTCGCGGCCAGCGGGCTCCTCCGAGTCCTCTGCGCTGCTGCGTGTCTTGTTACGTTCTCTGCCCGGTGGAGGTGGTGGGTGCTCACCTTCTCCTGCTCGTTGTTCCTTACCCGAAGCCTTGCTGCACCTTCGGGGATTGAATCCGCCAGGTAATACGTTCAGTTTTGCAAGCCTGGGTTGGGATGTTCCAGGATTTGGGAGAAGCTGGAGCAAGGCGCTGAAAAGCAGCAAGCCACAGCGTCCTGGCATCAGATGGCCTTGGAGCTCATCGCAGGATACTGAGGGACACCAAGGGATACTAAAGGATACCGAGGAACACCAAAGGACACTAATGGATGCCAAGGGACACCAAGGGACACTAATGGACGCCAAGGGACACCGTGGTCCCATGCACAGTGCTGGCACCTGTGCTTGCCGCTCCATTCCAGGAAGGAGAGCGTAGGCCCCCTCTGGACATCCCCATTTAGGAGACTTCAGTGTCTTTTTTCCAAGCAGATCCCCCCAGCATCTCTCCATCCAAGCGAAACTGAACCAAAGAACCCAGCAGAGTCTGGGGCATCGGTGCCGCCTCGTGCAAACACAGCGGCAGTGCGGAAGGGAAATAAGACCCTTATATGTTTTTTTGGCACCGTGTTCCTAATCAGCACGACCCACCGGCACGCCGCCGCGGGCGCGCGGCTCGCTGCTATTTAAGGAGACTACTTGAGATACACCTGCAAGAGGGAAGAGCAGCGCCAGCAAGTCAATAACCCAGCAGCCCTCCAGAATGAAAACACCCGCGGGGGCGCGCCTGCGGAATTAGAAGAGAAGCAGCGATTTAAGGGGGAGAAAAAAAACAAAGAAATGCAATCTGGAGGCTGAGGGGGTCGGTCCCAGTCATGCTGTGCTTTCCCGCAGGGCTGCTGCCCATGTTTCAGGGGGAGACCCCATGCAAAGCCGTGCTGGGGACTCGCGCATGTCCCAGCGTGGGCAGGGGCAGAGCAGGCTGCTCCAGCCATCTCCCCGCTCGGTGTGTTTACCACACGCTGCCGTTCGGCTCCTGCCTTTTTTCCCCCCGCTCTTTCCCCTCCTTTTCTGAAACATTATAAATCAAACGGCTTAAAATGTAAAGCATCAAAAATTCTAAAACCTTCATCTATTATTAACTGTGACAGTAAATTCCACCTCTGAATGTTTCACATAGCAACTGTTACCAGGACTCTGCATCCAAAGCTGATGTTCCAGCAACTTTCCAGCACGCCGCCTGCTCCAGCAGCGCGGGGGGACGGCGAGGCAGGGCCAGCGAGCAGCGCTGCCGCCCCCCGCCTCTGCACCGGGTTGGGGAACAAGCGGAGAAACTCGTCCCGGGTCCGGCAGACTCGTGGAGGAGCTTGGCGCGTGTGTGTCGGGGCGCGGGAGCCCGTGGAGGGGGTTCGGGCACTGCGCGGGGCGGGGATGGGACCTGATTGAATGCGCTGGGCTGCGTCCCGCATCCCTGCCCAGCGTCGGGGCTGCACGGGGCTCCAGCTCTGCGGCCCCGCTCCGCTGTGGTCGCAGAATGCCCCAAACTGCAGCGCTTTCACCATGTGTTTCATGTGTCTGTACCGGCACATTGCAGAGCGCTGTAAATAATGAGGAGTGGAGTGGCGGAGTTAAAAAGCATGGACAAAGAGATGTTTTCGCACTGGAAGCCGTTTGCTTTTTATCGCCGCTTTGCCGTGTTCCTGATTGCGGCTTTGCCCTTTGGGTGGTGGTTCCCCGGCCCAGGCTGCGCCGCAGGGCTGCCTGCTCCCAGCAGCCACCACCGAGGCTTTCCAGGTGCATGTCCCTGTGGCACAGCGCGGCATGGCTTGGCACGGCGCGGCATGGCACGGCATGGCACGACGTGGCATGGAACGGAACGGCGTGGCATGGCATGGAACAGTGTGGCATGCCACAGCATGGCACGGCATGATGCAGCGTGGCACGACGCGGCGCAGCGCAGCACGACACGGCCCAACACGGCACGGCACGACACGGCACAGCACGCCAACCACCACGCCACCAGGACCGGGAACCACAACGCTTTGCCTTCCCGCGCGGCATCGCCCCGCTCTTTGTTCTGCCTCACCCCGAGGGTCCCGCCACCAGCATCGCCGCGGCGGGGCTCAGCCCCCCGGCACCCTGGGGAAAGCCCCGGCGAGGCCGTGCCCTGTGCCCCGGTGCGGGTTTCCCCGGCTCGCCGCCTCCTCCTCGGCTGCGCCGTGTTTCCACGAATCCCCCCGGCTGCCTCCCGCGCCGCCGTGATTTATTCATTCATAAGGAGGGCAGCACTGGCGGTGCGGCGCGGCTCCGCTGCCTCCCCCCTGCCTCCCCGGGGACAGGCAGCAATTTTCCTGCTCTGAAGAAGCTTGTGAAGGTTTGAGTGAATCTGGGAAGCAAATCTAATTGGCAACCTAGTAATTCCTCGGGGGGACATGTACTTTGGTCATATCTAAGTACATTCCAGCCAGTGTTTAAGACACACTGAATCCAAACTTGGACAGTAAAATACCAGCAGCTCTAAGCTCCTTATCTATTTCAGGCAGATTAACTCCTTAATCATCCCTTTTGGAAGTTCCCTGCCCCAAATTCCTCTCCC
>VXAL01014924.1:3046-90260 GCA_013399475.1 Chauna torquata | reverse complement strand
AGAAGCACTACCCACCAGATTTGGGAATCCTCAGTTTCTCCCATTTTCTACTACTCTCAGATCCTCATAGACAAACTGTTGATGCATGAGCTATATGGGCAGACAGTGAGGTGGATTGAAAACTGGTTGAATGGCTGGCCCCAAAGGGCGGTGATCAGTGGCACAAAATGTAGTTGGAAGCCAATACCTACTGGTGTATTCCAGGGGGCAATACTGGGTCCAATCCTGTTAAACATCTTCATTAATTATCTGGATGATAGGGCATAGTGTGCCCTCAGCACGTTTTCTTGATGACAAAAAACTGGGAGGAGTGGCTGATACACCAGGAGGTTGTGCTGCCATTCAGATGGACTCGGACAGGCTGGAGAAATGGGCTGACAGGAACCTTGTGAAGTTCATTAAGGAGAAGTGCCAAGTCCTGCACCTGGGGAGGAACAACCTCATATACCAGTGCTTGCTGGGGGCTGCCCAGCTGGAAAGTAGCTTGGTAGAGAAGGACCTCCAGGACCTTCTGGTGGACATGAAGTTGACCGTGAGCCGGCAATGTGCCCTTGCAGCAAAGAATACTGATGGTATCCTGGCTGCACTAGTCAAAGTATTCCCAGCATGTCAAGCGAGGTGATCCTTCCCCTCTACTCAGCACTGGTGAGGTCACATCTGGAGTACTGTGTCCAGTTCTGGCCTCCTCAGCCTGAGGAAGAAGTGGACATACTGGAGAGAATCCAATGAAGGTCCACAAAGGTGACTAAGGGACTGGGACATCTCACTTATGAAGAAAGACTGAGAAAGCTGGAACTGTTTAGCCTAGAGAAGAGAAGGCTAAGGGGGGGCCTTATCAATGTCTATAAATGTCTGAAGGGAGGGTGCAAAGAGGATGGAGCCGGGCTCTTTTCAGTGGTGCCCAGTGACAGGACAGGAGGCAATGGGCACAAACTGGAACACAGGAGGTTCCATCTAAACATCAGGAAGCACTTCTGTACTGTGAGGGTGACTGAGCACTGGCACAGGTTGCCCAGAGAGGTTGCGGAGGCTCCCTCCTTGGAGATTTTCAGAAGTCCTGGACATGGTCCTGGGCAACTGGCTGGAGGTGTCCCTCCCTCCTTGAGCAGGGGGGTTGGACCAGATGACCTCCAGAGGTCCCTTCCAACCACAACCATTCTGTCATTCTGTGAACAATGAGATCAGACCGTGTTGCTCAGGACTTTATTCAGTCTAGTATCAAAGCCCTCCTAGGATGGAGACTGTAAAACTCACACTCTCAATTGCTGGAATTTACCAGTAATTATATCATTTGATCTCAAGCCTCTTCTCAGAAACACAATATTTTCATCAGTAATTTGTTATATACACTTGAGATATAAAACATGTTACCTTAAAAAATCCCTTTGAGATTGAATTCCATTTATTTCTTCACTTTAGTGAATAATCCAGAGGTTAGCAAACAAAGCTAGCTGGAAGATGTGATTTCAGGGCTTTTCTCTTTGCCATGAGCTTCTTGTGTAACTTTGCGTATCATGCTTATTGCAACATGCATTAATTTTCCAGATGGAAAAATGAGTTTCAGATGTTCTGTGAAAATAGGTAGATGGAGCATCGCAAGACACCAGATAGAATGGGAATTGGAGCTTTAGAACTGCTTGGATTTTGTGGCTAAATGGTTCATGGGCTCTTTTTTTCGTGTGTACCCTGTTAAAGAGGAACTTGCCCTCTGTCTGAACTGAGAAGAATGCTACACAGTAAATGAGTAGCTACATTTGTACTTTCTAGTTCCAAAGTCATATTTCTGTAATATTTAGACTATAACACTATATTTGCACCCGCTAAGTGCACATTTTTAAAGTTACTGGATTTATTTACTCTTTTTTTCTTTCATATTTGAGTTATGGTTAGCTATTATCATCTCCAACTTCAGGTTATGTATTTCTATTTAGATCATCAGTAAACCAGGAATTAGTATTTTGCATCAGAAAACTAGGAATTAGTATTTTGCATCAGATGTTATATGAATATCTGCTTTATTAAAATAATAATAATAAAAATGTTTATATAGCGTGCTGAGTCCATCTTTCAACACCTGAGGACATACTTTTCTCCCCCTTGGGTCAGCTTTTCTTTTCCAACTATGTTCCATGATTACTTTCAGAACTGATTAATTTCCGGTTTATAATGACGGCTCTAGCAGTTGCGAAATAACCAAAGTCAGCACTTCTTCCAATGTTGCATCTTTGTGAGCTGATTCAATCCATTTTATAGTTATTGGGTTGGACATTTCCTCATTACTCAGGGGCTGTGCCAAATAAGGAGTCTTAAAGAACCAGAACCTCCAAACGAGCTTCCCCCCCTCTGCCTTCTGTTGCTGTTATTGAGAGTATTTATATGTATACATACAGATATAATTTATACCTATATGTTAGATATATATTATATATTATATATATATAATTTTTATTTATTTATTTTTGTGAAAGTGAAGTTACAGAACTAGGCAGAAAACTGAGGTTTGTCACTGCAGGCCACAAAGTGACATCTGAGGGAGCCCTCCAGGGCCTAAACTCCTATAGGCAGGAAAGTACATTCTGCTCTAAAAGGTTGAACAGGCCACACACTTGAGTCACCTAGATTCTGTACAGTTTTTTATAAGCATTGTGGCAGGGTGGGAATGTTTATTTTTCTGATGATAAAGTTAAAAGCGGAAGTTCACCATAAAAACTTCTAAATTTGCCACAGGTAAAGGCTCATTATGTGTTTGTTTTCCATTTTAATGAATAACAGAGAAACACCATGCTAAAAGTTACTTACACTGTAATTTCATTTCAAACATATAGATAGATTCAATTCTTATACTATTTCACTTTTCCATTATGGGTATGTTATCCTTTCCCCCTATGGAGTCTTGAATGTCTTTACTCATTGTTTAGAAGAACCGGAGTCAGCTAAAGGGATCAATCCCTTGAAAAGACAGTAGACTTTCAGATGTTGTTACAAAAACGCCTGTGCAAAATAACTTCACTGAAAGCAACAGAAACCATTTGCTCATATTAAGTTACTTTGATTCTATGCAAATTTTATTATGCTGAAGAATGGGCCCTGGCTTTACTTTCTTACTGTTCCCTAGTCTATAGAAAGAATAAACATATGGAAAACTCCTGTAAGAAGTATTTTTAGTAGAGTTTGTTTAGGATCTTTTGTGAAACTCGTGTGAAAAAAATGTGATTTTTTTTTTTTTAATCCAAAACCACCAGATCATCTTTTCTATACAGATATTTTAGAATTTGGTGAAGTTAATGTAGTGGTCATTTAAAAAAAAAATGCAATTCTTTTAAAAATTTCTTCCCTTCAAATTTAATTTCCATAAGAAATAATCATAAATGTTGTAAAACTGTTTCAGAATTAATAGTTTTCATATGAGATCAAAAGGTGTGAATACATTTTGAAAAAGTCTGTAGGGTGTGGAAAATAGTTCTCTAATTTTATTCTTTTTTAGTTCTCACAAGACTTAAAGAGGTATCAGTTTATTGTTACAAACTGTGATAATCACCTTACTTGAATGACCATGCACAGGAGACACAAGTTCTACTGAAGATAAAGGAGGAAAGTCCAACCGTTTAATCTCTTCAAAGCTCTTCACCAATAAAGTTTTCTGCATTACTGCCCAATTACACCTAACTTTCTGTCAGGAAACCACTGTGTCATTTTTATTGAAGTGGTAAAATAGAGGAAAGAGTGTTTTCATCCTTCCATCAGATCTAAAAATAACCCCTGGTAAAAATTACTCAGGTTATTTCAAAAAAAATTGCCTACATAAGGCAGACAATGCTTCCTGTTTTCTACTTTTCAGATAGTGATGAATGTGGTGTTCTCTTTGCAACTGAATTAATGTACAGAAACCAGCAGATAAATGGGTGTCACATGGTAGTGTCTGAAATTTCCATATTAGAGAGCTAGTATTTTTGGTGGTTATACTCATGATTAAAGGTCCCCAGAGAATTCACCAGGCTTTAACTAAAATGTAGTCCTTGCCCTTGTGTGAACATCCAGAGAGTTTGAATTCTCACATCCTTCCACTGTAATTCTACTCATTTTAAAGGATCTTCCAAAATGCCTGCAAACTTATTTAGTTAGCTTTATTATATTAGTGTCTTCCTTGAGCTTCCTGTGAAAAGAAATGGTATCCATGCTAGCTCTAGTCAGTGCTATGGACATCCTTAGATATATTTATCTAAAATTTTTACTTTTTGTTTCTGGAGGAAACAAAAGTCTCAAGATATTTTCCAGTTTAGGGATTTCTGAAAAATCATTTCACTTTATTCAAACTGCTCTTGCTTCCATGCCCTAAAGAATGAGCAGAAGGCAATACATCCTGATGAGAAAACATACTAGAAATTCATCTTTACTGTAAATTAGCTAGAAAAAAAAGTTTTTAGCAGTTCTTGTTGATTCAGTGTTTATTATAATTGACACTTCAGAATCCAGAGCTAAGAAATTTTGGTGCTTGGCATGATGTTACTACCATCACTTGTTGAGAAAATGAACAAATTTACAAGTGATGGCATCAGAGTTGTAGCAATTTGGACAGCTGTTAATATGAGTGTTTGTCAGTTCTGCTACAATCTAGCTAAAAATGTTAATATCCAGTGAAATGTGAGAAAAATCAAATATTTTAAAAGAAAGAACCCCTCCATTGCCTTTCAGTAGCTATTGGTCCACCACAATTATTTTAAAAATAAACTTTCATTTGCAGACTGACCATTAACCTGCAAATGGAATGACTGATGTATGACACTTTTTAAGTGTGACACTTTTTAAGAGTAGACACATCTACTGTCCTTCACCGTCTAGGCTTTAGAGCTGATTTTATGTCATCCTATGAATAATTGCTGATGAATATATGATGCACAGTAGTCAAGCCTTGTTAATAGAGTCCTAGTTAACAGATAGGTCAATTGAACCAATGTCTTCCTGATCTCGGTAATATATATGTATACATTATATAGATATATACAGATGCAAGCACACTATCACACAATATGTGTACGTATGCAAGTGTATACATATATTTGTTTTCTTTTGGTTTTGGTGAGCTGTTGTATATTTGTTTCATGTAGCAGATGTAATCACATTTCTAAATAAAAAGTTTTCTTCAAAATTGATTTCAATATTTTCTGTTCTTTTAGCTCGGTTGGTGAAAAGACACAGTACACAATGTTTTGGAAAGAAGTTTTACTGGATAAGCAGTAAATGCAGATTTTTCATACTACATCAGCATTTTGACAAATGGCAACGTGCATAATTCCAATTTCTTTGCCAGACAAATGAGACACATAAATGTTTAAGTACAAGAGAAAAAATAACCTTTTAAATAAAGACAAATATTTTAAGATAAAATAAGCAAGTATTAGAAAAAAACACGATCTTGGATGAACGCATATAGTATTCTCAATGATACACGTTGAATATATACTTAGTGAAAACCAGGATAGAGTGCTAGATTATGTTCTTATACTCTGGAGCCTTTCTAATAAAGCCACAAAACTCTGAATACTTAAGGATGTTATTACATTCAAAATATATAATTATGCCTGCAATATCTGTTCTTTGTTTCTGTTGTACAAATATGGTTTATCAGTTTCTGTTAATGATTAAGTCACTGTAAATATGCAAGAAGGGCATGCTTCTGGATTTTTAAAGGACAAGAAGACTGAAGCTCATGTAGGCTCAGTTGTACTGAAGACCAAGAAATATGTTTTAGACAGAAGCTTTCAGGTAGCATTGAAGCACGTATATGCACTGGATTTTGCTGACCCAACTTGTTTATTTTTTTTAAAGCTGAAAATATATATTTCCTTTGTATACATAGTTAAATCTCTGCCTCACTGGAAATGTTGCTTGTTTGAACGTTTATTTTGAAATTTGAAATAAAAATATAAATTAAAAACTTCCTATGAAACAAAACAAAACAAAAAAAATTCTTGAATTAGGACTGTCTAATTTTTTTTGAATTATGCAGTGACATTTTAGTAATAAATGTCATCTGTATTTATCATATAAATATGTAACTGAATGATATAATAAAGCAGTCAAATAAATGTTAAAACTATTAGAGTTCAATGCCTGTCTTTATTAGATCAAAAAATTCTTCTCACAGAAAAATTCAGAACACTTTTCCACAGTTGACAGAGCTGTCTCTTCCAACAAAAATATTTTTCCAGCTTAACTTTTTTGTTTGTTTCCAAATGTATTAGGGAAACAGTAATTATTCTTCTTTGCTCATCTTTCAATACAGTTAAAAAATGTTTGTTGGCCAAATTTGTGCACACATGTGGGTAACATGCTAAAAATTTTGCTGCGTAGATGGTGTCAATATAAGAATTTAGAAAAAGCATGAAATCCAATTTATTTTAGTTAGGTTCTGCTATTCTTTCTTGAATGGGCCTCCAACTAAATATCCAAATTATATCCATAATTACTCTTTCAAGTTGCCATAATCTCCCTCAAAAAGGACTGTTGTGGTTTAACGCTGACAGGTAGCTTGTTCACTCTCCCCAGGTAGGATGGGAGAGAGAATCAGAAAGGTAAAAGTGCCAGAACTCATGGGTTGACATAAAGACAGGCTGCCAGGTAAAGCAAAAGCCGCGCGCAAGCAAAGCACAACAAGGGATTCATTCACTGCTTCCCATGGGCAGGCAGGTGTTCAGCCACTGCCAGGAAGGCAGGGCTCGTCACGTGTAATGGTTTCTTGGGAAGACAAACGCCATCACTCCCAACGCCCCCCCTTCCTCCTCCTTTACCCAGCTTTTCTTGCTAAGCACGATGCCACTTGGTGTGGGACATCCCTTTGGTCAGTCTGGGTCACCTGCCCTGGCTGTGTCCCCTCCCAGCTCCTTGTGCACCCCTAGCCTCCTGGCTGGCAGGGCAGCACGAGGAGCTGAAAAGTCCTTGGCTCTGTGTGAGCACTGCTCTGCAACAACCAAAAACACTATTGTCATCAAAAATCCAAAACATAGCATCACAGAAGCCTCTATGAAGAAAATTAACTCTATCCCAGCCAAAACCATGACAATCACTTAATTCTGTTTGTAGCTTCAAGCTGAAGAAATATTTATTGCAAAGGCATTTTAAGTTGATTTAGTTTTTAAAACTCCATATTAGAATACCTAGAAGAATAAGTTTTATCCTTCAAAACTGATCTGGTAATGACAAAAAAATGTAAAATTTTACTTGATTGAATAAGCCACTTTCAGTTTTAACCTTTACACAGAGGGAGAGGCAAATCTGTGGGTGACCTAAGTAATCGAAGGGACAAAAGTTGGACTGGTGGGTTCAAACCATTTTCCTCCAGTCTCATCAGCACTTCTTTATACAAAAAGCATAGCTGAGTCATTTTGCTCCATTTAACACACATTAATGTCGATATGAATAAGTAGTAGTTGCAGAATTGGTCCTTCTATTTATAGAAAAGGCATGAATTTAAAATGCAGCATATTACAATAATCAAACAATGCCATATATGGCTTTTAATAGGTTAGGTTTTTCAATGGTGTTAAATCTTTGTTCCAACTTGTCAAATTCTGTTTATAAAGATCATATACATTTGGTAAAGATTAAAGTTCATGTAGGTGACTGGATTTTTTTTTTTTTTTTAAGCTGACCATAGTTTATATCAAACATATTACATATAAGTGGGTAGAAATAAAGGTCAGACAAAGATCATCTGTCTAAGCCTAGTGTGAGAGAATACTAACTGACATGGGGAAAAGCCATGCCAAGATAACAAAAACTCTTATAGATGTGCTTAAAATTAAGCAATTCTCATTTTATGTAAAATGACTAGAAATGGTGTAACTCCTGGTAGTTAATTTAAACACAAATAGATCTCCTCGACAGGCATTCCTCTGCAGTACCTATCTATTGCTGCCCTTATCACTAGTCCTTGGGATATATGGTGACTAGGTCTTTGATTTTGTTTGCTCTTATTCTGCTTGTGCAGCACTATTATGTATGTAATTATAGCAGAGGCAGTTGAGATGGAATTTCTGATTTAAAAGGGGAGTTATCCCATTGAATTAGAATTATCTATTGACTTTAAGGTACACTGCAACATTCAGGCATTATGCAGGTTGTCACAGGTTTTTTTTGGATGTTGTTTTGTTAGTTTGTTTGTTTTAAGAGAATCAGTCCTCATAGGGATGGAGGTGTTATATAGCTGTCTAATTTTTTTAATGGAATGGCTGCTGGAGCCTTCAGGTTCTCTGTTTTCATCATTACACTCATAAACAGCAACCAGAAAGCTAGTTGCAGCTGCAAACACGCACAGGCTCAACAGCTGTAGACGCTCCAAAACCACTTGGAATCAACACTTGCAAGCGAAACCGGTCTGAACAAGGTTTTGAGTTGAACATCTCTACAATTTTTGTGTTATTCCAAATAGGAAATTCAAAGAGAGTGTTTATGGGCATAAAATTTACCTGAAAAGTGTCAGAAACAGGAGTGAGAAAAACGGCACTTTTTCATCATTACATGGCAGTCCCAAGAGATGAATGGCATTATGTGTTTAATTGGTATTCCCTTGCCTTAGGCTGTTTTACATTCTGCTAGGAGAACAGTCTTCATGGGTGTCAAATCTGTCACTTCTTTATTCGGATATATAGGGGAAATTCCTACCTCACCTTTATGATAAGCAGTTGGTGTGATACAAAACTGTGTGAGGGAAAAATCTGCTTTTGTGCAGTAAATGTCATTGGTGATGAAATCATCTGGTTATTTTATAATCCTTATAAATCCCATTTTCATAATTCTGCTTACTGATTATGACTAGAATAATTGTGCCATATCATGTGACAGATGGTGGACGGAAAAGGTAGTGAGATTAATGTGTAATTAATATACCTAAAATGTAATTAATTTATTTAGTCTGTATTCTCTCAGGACTTGCTCTTTACAGAGCTGCCGGAGAGTTCACTGCAGTTTATGTCAGACTTCACTGGACTTTGTTGGACTCTTGATCAAGATCACTACTAAAATATGATCCCTATATTGTGGAAACACTTATTTAATGCTCTAGATGCTGTGCGGGACACCTTAGAATCCCAGCTGGCAGATTTCTCAGATGCAGCATTATTAACTTACAGCTGAATTGAAAACTGGACTTCAAGATTTAGTCCCTTTAATTACACTGCAGGGTTTAAGAGGAATAAGATTAAACACCACTTTCTCCATTCATATTCGCTAAAACGAAGTACAGCTTAAAGAGTAGAAATTCTTTCAAAGTGTTACTTCATTAATCTAGTTATATAGTAGTATAGGATAGAGTTGTACAATAACTTAATCAACACCATCGTGCATTATCCTAATTTGGACTTTACTCAGATGAGAAAGTATAGTTTAATGGTTTGAATGAATGCCACTGCTGTTAGAGGGGTTGTTTTTTATTTCCTCACAGTCTTGTAATGATCTAGGAATATACAGTACAGTTATGTCTTAATCTATCAACAGGAGCTGATGGGAATATGGTGTTTTAAATTAAACAGGACGTTGATCTGCAAAGGTTGGATTGTATCCAGTTCTCTATCTGGACTTTCTATCATCCTGGCTTAATTCCTTTCCTTCAGTAGTTTTATAAGGCAATAAAAGCTATCTCAGATTAAGCAGTGCAAATCAAATGAATGTATACACTCTACCAGCTTGCATTGAAAAGACAGACCTAGAATTCTTGAGTAGAGCTGAATTGCAAGCAGTTATGCAAGAAGCAGGTCTTTCATTTTTTTTCATTTTTTTTTTTCCCCCGCAGGCTACTGTTACTTCTCTAGGTTCTATTCCCTGGAAAATGCCTAAAACAGTCCAAAACCTGTTTGTCTTTTCCAAATGAGTATATTATTTTCATTGTGTATATGTCTATTCCAGGCTAGCCAGAACATGCAGCTATAAGATGGTGCTCCTACCACATACTGATTCACAGAATACTAACCCAAATATTGTGGAAATAGTGAAACCAACAACCCTCACAGATCATGAAGTAGCAATGAAGTACTTCTCTGAAGTAGAAAGAACTTGCTCCTTTTCTTCTCCTGTTCCAGGTAATCTGCTGTCCCTGGGGCTGCAGATTCTCTCCTATAGCTGTTGGGAAAAGTTCTGTACCTGTACACCCCTGGAAGAGAGAAGCACTTTATTTAGCAATGCAGTAATTTCATATTTTCATCAGTTTCTTATCTAAATGTCCTTCAGATGCAGACTTAAAAAAGCCCATAAACATCATCTTTTAAGAGTAACAAGATCACTGCCTACTGCACCACATTAGTACTGCCCAGACTGTTACGTTGCCCTTCAGACCTGCCTTTTTAATGAGAAATTGCCCACAAAGACAAATTGCTTACCTAGAGATGCTTTTCTTCAAATGTTTTCTATTCCCTGCTCCCCCCCTTCTTTTCTTTTCCTTGAAAGTATTTGGGAACAAATTCTTCCCTTTGAGATGAGTGTTATTCATTGCAGCTGAATTTGAACTTTTGTTCTTTTAAGCTTCATTGGAAGAGCTTGAACACCTGTTTTGAAAAGGTGGGTCCTGCCCTTTGTAAGAAATAAGGAAGAACATGTCCTTCATTGAAGAATGAGGAAAGGAAAGAGAAATTTTTCTTTGGGACTAGGCTAGGCAGATAGTCTATGATTAGATAGATAACAAAAGATGCCCAAGGAAAAGGGAATATGAAAGTGTCTAAAACAGGGCAAGGGTGGGAGTGGGTGGGGGAGCAACAGAAGCAAAAATGGGACATGAAGTAGTCATAAGTCATTCTCAAATGCAATAGGAATGGTACAGATGGGAAGGGAAAGTTATATGCAAAGCAGGTATATATAGTATTAATGTTCCTCATTAAAGGTAAAGCATCCTTGGAGTCACACAACTAAAACGCAAACGTGCGTTTCTGATTTTCTTGCTGTGTGAATGGTTGCTGTAGGACATCAATGCAACTAGAAAGAAGAAATGTGAGATGATGCAATTTTTCAGGTATGGACCACACAGAAAAAATGTCGTTGTTGTAACAGCCTAGCTAAAGTAAGGAACTTTGTAGAAACAACCAAAACTTGGGGGTGTGGCTGGCTACAGTACACAGAGTAAACTCCAGTAGAACACAAATCAGGTATGAAGGACAGGAACCACAATGCTGATGTAAATGAGAATATGTGAAAACTTGGATGGGTTGAGGAGAAGTAAAATAATATTTTCACAAGATACATTTAAGCATCTTTACATAAGAACAATCACAAAATGTGGTTTTGAATTACTTAGGTATCCACAGCATGACCTAGATGCAGGCACAAAAGGGATTTTGTTCGTTAATGAACCAATTTTAGTATCTCTCCAACTAAACATCTCATCACATTTCTATATTGGTTTTATGCCTAGAATATGTCAATAAATTACAGAGTATCAATGATTCTACACCAAAGTGCTCGGTTTCCCTTGTGCTTTCTTTTTGACAGAAATGGGGATATGAAATAGGACAGTTTTTTTTGTTTTTTTTTTTTTAAAGAAAGCTTATTTATAGGTGCACACTAATGAGTATTGCTAAGATAGTCATTTTAAGAGATCAGTTCTATGTCACTGCTGCCAGTATGTGTCACAAACAGGCTACCAGGAACTGCTGTAGTACAGGACAGCTGCCAAGAAAAGGCAATATGCTTCTGAAAACAAATAATCATTCAAATTAGGTTTTAGCATGCAAAATGCAGACAAGGACGTGTGGTTCAGTGTTGTAGGTTAATGATTTGCCTTTAGAAGAGAGATAAGATTCGTGGGGAGATATAATGCATATGTATACATGTGCCCACATATATTTATTTGTAATTATATGAATTAGACCGGGCATTTGGATACATAATATTCCAGGAACAATTGCAAAATAAACTCTTATCCATTTCAAATAACATAGAAGCAAAATAAATTCAGATTTCAGATATATTTGACTGGGTTATTCTGAATGTTGTTTGGTAAATTCAGTGTGGTAAAAATCTGTGTCTACATGTATTTGTAAGTTTTGCATTATGAGCTAAGCCCTGTTATCTCTGAATTCACCAAATCCTCTCTTTTTATAGACTGAAAATGAGACCAGAGTTAACATTAATTATTGTCATAGGCCAGTGCTAGTATAAACAATTCCTTTCTGCATCTCCATAAAACTCACAGCCCCAGACATCTACATTCAGATTAGAATGTCTGTACGGAAAGAATACAACTCTGTATGTGCCTTTCCCACTGCAGTCCATAGCGTAATGTATAAGTACAGATACAACGTGGTACAGATATTATTGCCTTCTGGAATCTGGGTTGTGCAAATGAAACATCACCATCTCCTTCTCGTTAGAAAAAAGATAAAACCTTCATGCCTCCCATCTTGTCTACAATGGCAGCATCCTGATCTACACGAATGTAATATATTAGTCCTTTCATTGCCCCTTGTGAGAGAAAGCCTCTCCAGTCATTCATATGAGATTGTGTGCATTTTTAATCATACTCTCATGTGTTTTGCTCTGTGAGGAAGGAAGTAATAGCTATTTGATACTGGAGACACAGGGAAGTCCAAATGAAGCAAGAAGGGGTTTCTGTGCTCCGTTTGTAAGCACTTACTTTCAGCCTTGAATATTTTGATTGAAACACTTGGGCTAGTCCTAACAGGAGTCTTGGTGGAAACATAAAATGATGTGAACTGGGAGAAAGTACATTCTAGATATTGTTATTTGAGAAGTGCCTTACAGTCAGTTTTCCTGTCAGGGAAATTAGTGAAGTTGATATGTAGCTAGAATTTGGGGAAGCAATTTTGAAAGTAGCTGTAAATTTCTATGAACCTTCTGTTTATGTCTAGTGGTTACAAAAGTAAAGTGTCAAAGCACAAATATTTAGGCCATAGAATCACACAATCATAGATTATTCCAAGTTGGAAAGGACCTCCAAGGATCAACGAATCCAACTCCTAGCTCTACACAGACCACCCAAAAATCAGACCTTGTCTCTGAGAGTGTTGTCCAAATGCTTCTAGAACTCCGGCAGGCTCGGTGCTGTGACCCCTTCCCTGGGGAGCCTGTTCCAGTGCCTGACCACCCTCTTGGTGAAGAACCTTTTCCTAACACCCAGCCTGAACCTCCCGTCACAGCTCCATGCCGTTCCCCCGGGTCCTGTCGCTGTCACCAGAGAGAAGAGATCAGCCCTGCCCCTCCGCTCCCCTCGTGAGGAAGCTGCAGGCCGCCATGAGGCCTCCCCTCAGTCTCCTCTTCTCTGAGCTGAACAGTCCAAGTGACCTCAGCCGCTCCTCATACATCTTGCCCTCTAGACCCTTCACCATCTTTGCAGCCCTCCTTTGGACACTCCTTAGTAGTTTTATGTCTTGTGGCACCCAAACCTGCCCACAGTGCTCGAGGTGAGGCCGCACCAGCACAGAGCAGAGCAGGACAATCCCTTCCCTTGACCAGCCAGCAGTGCCGTGCCTGATGCACCCCAGGACACAGCTGGCCCTCCTGGCTGCCAGGGCACGCTGCTGGCTCATGTTCAACTTGCTGTTGCCCAGAACCCCCAGATCCCTTTCCACAGGGCTGCTCTCCACACCCCCAGTCTGTTCATATAGCCGAGGATGTCCATTCCCAAGTGCAGAATCCAGCACTTGTTCTTGTTAAACTTCATATTGTTGGTGATTGCCCAGCCCTCTAGTCTGTCAAGATCTCTCTGCAAGGCCTCTCTACCCTTGAGGGAGTCAACAGCTCCTTCCAATTTAGTATCATCTGCAAACTTGCTTAGTATACCTTTGAGTCTTACATCCAAGTAATTCATAAAAAAAACCACAAAAACATAAAAGAGAACTGGCCTTAAAATGGAGTCCCACAGAACCCCACTAGTGAGTGGCTGCCAGCCCAGTGTAACCCTATTTACCATAACCCTTTGAGCCCAACACATCAAGCCAATTCTCTGGTCTCAGGCAATCCAGTTCTAAAGTGTTATGGATGAGGTGGGTGGAGCACAGGTGCAATTCATGAGCAGAGCTGTGCAACATCATACAATGCCCACAAGTGACTGGTGTGGCAGAGCTGGAGGGATATGATGGCAGGTCCCCTGATATGATGGCATCCCCCCCACCCCCCGCCCCAAGATTTTTAAAATAAAAACTCTTTGCCAGGCCTAATTGAATGAAAAACAGAATAACTACCTTTTTTAGACACGGAAAACTCAAAGCAGTGAGGAAAGACAGAGTTTTAAAAAATTCCCCCCAGTCTCCTTGCTCCAAGGTTGGTTGTGAGAGCGATTGAGAACTCTTAACTCTGCAAAGTTCTCTCCAGCCCACAGGAAGTCTTTTCTGCTACTTCTGGGACCTGACGGCATATCTGTACCTGGCTCTGTGCTGCAGACTCTGTTTGAGCTTCAGGGTCCCGACTACCAACGATATTTTCTTGCCTCCTGCAGCGTGTTGTTTCTGAAGNTATTCTCTACGCAAGCTCAGCTGAAGCTCTTTTTGTTTAAGAAGTACCATCTCTTTCATAAACAAGCCATAACTGAAAACAGAAATAAAATAAAATAAAATAATAAAACAAAACAAAACAAGACAGAAATACCCTAGTCACAGGACACTGAAGTCTTAGTTTGTGATTCCTATAAGTCTTGGTTACTCCTGGAGGAAGCTTAATCTGAGCTATGAGAAACAAAGAGAGAAGCAAGCTGGTAGAAAGTGATAGGGACAAAGACTTTTAAATGAATAACATTAAGTGAACTGTATTTAAAAGGTTTAAAAAAACAAAGAAACAGGTTTACTCTTGGACGCCATGATGTTGTCAGAGCAAAGACCCGGTTCATACTCAGGAAATTCACTCTGCAGATGACAAAGGCAAACCTTAGTCCCAGTTCATACTCTAGCAGCTGCTGTCCTAAGTTTTGTATCCCTCATTGGTCTCGCTTCCTTTCATGTAACAACCATACTGTTATTTATTTTCCCTTTTAACAAATAGACCTTTTGTTCATTTCCTTCCTCCAAGCTGCCCCTTCAGTAATCTTTGTTTGTTCCTGAACTTAGGACCAAATTGCTGAATCATCTGTGACATAAAAAACAGTGAGGGTAAAGCATGCAAAGCAAAGACTGCTGAATAGAGTATGATAATGCTAATCCTCTGGCATTTGTTCCTCCGAGGAAAATACAGCTTGCCACTGTCACAAGAGGCAGCAGAGAACAGTGAGAGGAATTGTACCGGAGTGATATCACAAATAATTGGGTACCATAAACGTACTCGCTGTGATCCTTTGCAGGCATGGTTGAAGTCAAAGGGTGGGTGCTCTCTTTGCCGTATCTCATGCTAACTCTTGGAAGAGGGAGCAGCTGCCTCTAACACGGCAGAGCAGCCTGGTGACCATGCATGAGAACAGATGGCAGAGCAAGTGTCTCTTTCTTTGCATTTAGGCAGTCCCTTTCTCTCCTCCTGCTTCTCACAAATGGCCTCAGTGTCTCCTTTAAACCTCTTCATGGTTTAAAGATACTAAACCTTTTCTTTTCACTCCAGGAAATAATCACCTCTTTGAGGAGTAAAAATAAAAAAGAGGGAAAAATCTGAAGTGGTATTTTTTCTTTTTTTTTTTCACAGATCTATCAAATGAAAAAGGAACTGAGTTTTAAGTTTTTTTGTTGTTGCTTGTTTGTTTGTTTGTTTGTTTCTGTTCCTGTTGATATATAGACAATCTTAACTGCGTTTGGTAGTTACTTTATTGTACAAAGAAGCAATGCGATAGTAGAATTCAACCTAGGAAAAGAACAGGTGTAGCCATTGCTCAATTTCTGCATCAATGTCAGAGGTTTGTCCCATTGTATCAATAATCTGAAAACAGAAACGCTTCATTTATAGATATAAATATGGAGAGTTTATGTAGATAGAAGCAAAACTTCTGCACAGCATATATTATTTAGTGTGTTACTATTGTGTGTTAAATACTGCTAGTTAGAGGATGAGGAAAATGCATATGAATGAGAAACAGATTTCAGCTATTATACGGTTTCCCTGTGTTTGAGATGCACAAATCTTGTTATTGACAATCATGCAATGACTCGAACCTGCCAAGAATGCAAATTAATTTGGTGGTCATATGGACACTTTTCAACTCTCTGCTATAGTGGTCCCCTGGGACCAAATTAACATGGCCATGTGCTACGCTCTTTTGTAAGAGCAATCCACCCAGCCATTCAGAGTCTGCTGCTGACGGGAGTGCCTGGAGCAACGAGACTTGGATGGGAGAGGCTGGTGGTAGGTCACCACTCTGAGATGGATTCATTCAGACGGTCTGCAGGCTCACTTAGTGCCACTGAGTTGGCTACACTCTTTACCTTTGCAGTTGTGAAGTCTGGAGAAGCATTCATTTGTTAAAAGGCACTGTCAGATTCCGACATAATTCCAAGACCTCTGGGACTTTAGACACTCTGTAGACTCTGCAATGCCTAGGTTCTAATCCATGCTTACTGTCAAGCGGCCTTGCTAGGCCCATATTCCTGTGATTATAGTCAATCCTATAACTCTAACTGTCCCACATTTGGAAAGATTCAAACAGCAGCTTAATGCAAAACTCAAAATCCAAGCATATACTGAAGCAAATCAAAGGGTCATTTATTTCTGTACCTGATAAATATTCCATTTTCTGAAAAGCAAATGTTAATGACAACTCTTGACATGTCATGTGTTAATTGAATGCAGATATTTCTCAATGCTCTGAAAGACCAGAATATGAGCTAGATATTTGCATGGAGAAGCACTTGAACACATTCATCGATTAAGTTCTCCTGTGGGTGAAATCTTGTCTCTTAATTTCAAAGTCTGTAGAAACTGCTTACTGATCATCTCCCCTTGTAAACAAGCACTCTTTACACAATCCATTAACAGGTATTGCTGCAGATGAATCTGAAGTGACCAGACCCTGGGAGATGCTCTTTGTTATGTGCTAGTCTCTTCAGGGCTTTGTAGAATGTCACTTTGAAAATGTAACATGATGGAAATTGGTGAGCTGTGCTCTCTCATTCAATAGGGTTTACATAAACATTGAAATGTTGTTTCTGGTTGGTGTAGCCTGTAACTTCTATGAGCATTGTCCTCAGGCTACTGTTCTTTAGATTAGGGAAAACACAAAAATATTTTCTCTGTGTATTCTGTGTTGTGAAATCATATTTAGTTGTTAACTCAGTTTTACATTACTTAACTTGTCATTGAAGTTGCAAAAAAAGCACACAACAAAAAACCTCAGGCCGTGAGGACAAGATAGATAGTATTGCAAGTACCTATAAAATCTTGTAGCTCTGTCCCTGTTCATGGAGCATGCTGCTACGATATATATACATATGTATTTTTAATGAGAATATTTTTTACATGTTAAATAAGCCATAGTCTTTACCTTAGTGAACTTGCTGTCCAGGGCCTTTAGATACAGGTGTGCTGTTACTTGCGCAATAAATCCTGGTAGCTCTCACTAAAAGTATATACAGTCTGTACTGAGGTACGTAGATAAAGGAACTACAGAATTTTTCTGAAAAGCAGAAAAATGATTACATCTTTATTCTTCTATAACTTGTTCCTGAAAGGGTGGGTAGATCAATTGCTCCTGATGTAGGGTAAAGCTCTGTAGATTTTTGTGCAACTTCCCTGCCTTCTTGGACTCTGGATTATATTAAAGAACAGAAATAATTACACTGAGGAGCCTGTCCTGCATTCCTAACATAAGCAAAATGCTTATTGGATTTGCAGTGTAGGTCTGTCTTTTGTTTAGGAAAACCTTTGAAGCTTGTTGTACAAGGACCAAGTCAAGATCTTTGAGAGAGACCCAAGCAGTGTTTTGCATAACCGAGAAATACACTTCACATATATGGAGCATAATTATTTACATTTGTTCTGTGCATTCTTTGTAATCTGTACTCCATGCACAGATTTCATTAACATGATTTGACTTTTGAGATGGCAAGAAACACAGCACTTCATACAGAAAAATTGTTTTATATATATAAAATGAGTGACATGCTTTATGATGTCTATATTCACCACTGTCCTCTACTGGTTGAATTCTGAACTGTGTAGCTCTATCTGGAGTAACATGGGGCAAACAGGAAAAACTTTGCTGTGCCATCCATTCAAATTTGAAAACTAATCCCGAGTCAGCCATGCCCATGGCTGTTTTGTGTTCATTCTCCCATAAAGTTAAAATGAAAGATTTTTTTTTTTAATCAAATGCCAGGTTTATAAGAGTGAGCCGATATCTTTTTCTTTGCTAGCTGATACAGTTACAAAAAACAGACAAGATTTCAGGCACAGAAGTCTACATGGTGTCCGATCAGGAAGCAGAAAGCTGCAAGCACATGTTAAAAACAGGTGACTTGAGTTTAACCTGAATGCTCATCAATTGGTCTCCTGGGAGAAAAGAGGGAGTTGATACCTTCAGGCAATGGGGCTGCAGTGACAGATGCGTGAGGTCACAGCTCCCCATGAAACTGAAGAAGTTTCTCTGTGGCTCCTAAATACTCTCCAGAGGGCTAAGAAAGCATTAGATGCTGAAATTAAGCCTTCTAAACCTGGTCTTTTATGGCTTAGGTGGATACGTAGCACTTTAAGGGCATTATGCTTTGATTTAGATTTCGTTGTGTGGACCATTAGTTCTGTGTTAGCCAGCCAGGATTATACATAACTATTTCCTTTGTAGCACTTTCATCTAATGAATGCTAGCTTACCTGTTGCTATGTCTTACTCTTCTTAATTATAGACTCTGATAAAGGCTTCTCTTTCACTGCAGCCTATTTTGTAGTTCAGTGTACTACCACAAGGATTTTTTTCTAAAGATCATACTTTGAGGAAAAATATAGCATTTTCCATTTTCACTGATCAGCTCTAACTATTTCTGTATCTGAAGGAGCTGGTTCTGTATCACTAGCAAAAAAAAAAAAAAAAGTGAAAAGGGAAACTGACCTTTACCTTTATCATAGGAGCACAAAGTTGGTTTATCACAGCATCATTTGCTCTAATTGTATTCAGAAAGGCTGCATGTGTACACGGCAGTGCTTGGAAAAATGGCTGCTCAGAGACGTAAATCTCCTCTGAGATCTCACTGTGGTGGTATAGCTTCAATTTCTTTCCCAGCACAATAAAATGTTGTGTGCCCTAACACTGCCTCAAGTCCAAGCAGCTTATCGCTTCATTTTGTTTTCCAGGGTGGAGGGGTGAGAAGGGGGAGAAATACAGCTGGGAAGGACGTTGCCTCAGAAATGTAATCTTGATGATGTGACACTTTTGTGCTTTCATTTCAGCAGCACGGCTGGGGCTAACGGAGCCCCGCTAGCAGGATGCAGCAGTGCCAGGGCCACCCAGCCCGGCTTGGGGCATCCTGCAGCCCAGCTGGCTTCCAGGTGGCAAAATGGAGGCACGTCTTCCTGGCAGCGTGCAGAAACCTCAGCGAAGAAGCAGCCTGGTTCTCATGGCAACCAGGATTTCCATATACTGCAGGGGTACACAGACAGTCTGACATCACTTTGCTGCAGGGAGGATTTCTGTGGATACTCAAGGACTAAATTAAACCCTTTGTAAATGGAGAATGCATGTCCATTTTCATCTCTATAAGTGTAAGGCTTTCCCTGGGTGAAAGGGAGATAAAAAGTGAGAAGAAAAGAGGATGCAAATTTTTATTTCTCTAAGTAGAAATAGAAATAACCTTGACACAACCAGCTTCTTATCTTCAGTTTGTATCCCATTTCAAAAAGCAACATCTTGCGCGGCTGGGAGGAAAGAGAGATGTTAGCACCTCTTCCAGGTCTAGGAAGATCTCCTTTGTTAATCAGAAACATGGGGAAATAGATTTACTGAATGTTATCTTGGCTTAGGTGGTGCTTTTTTTCTGCAACATCATATGCACAGATTTTACCAGGGAAAGGCTGTGATGAAGATGTGATATTCATCATGAATGATACAGTGACATCTGGTGTAAGACATGCTGTCCTGTGTGCTGCAGTTCCCAGCTAGGAAAATAATCCATGCGTCTTGGTGTTATCAGACTAATGTGGAGCCCAGTGAGAGCCTTTCTTGCCCCTCATTTAAGATGAGTCGTACTTGTAATATTTTCCAGGGCCCCATTTTATTCAATTCTGTATATATATTCTGTGTTGGGGAATTATAATACAAGAGAATCTGGCATGAAATCACTATTGTTCTGTTAAAGAGATTGGAGTTCTCCAAGTGTGGAAGGTCCAGAGTTGCTTGTAGCTCAGTTATTATTGGCCTCCACACGGACCTAAAAAAGCTTAAAACTGGCTGGAGGCTGAGGGTATTTAGAATACTGAGACTTTCTTTCCTTCTCTTTCTTTCTTTTTCTTTTTTTTTTTTTCCCTTTCACTTTCCCTTTCTTTTCCTTTTCTTCCTTCCTTCCTTCCTTCCTTCCTTCCTTCCGGCAGTAACGCCAGCTGTGAACTGAAAACACTTCTCATACAGCTATTTTGGCTTGTATTGATCTACATCATTTTGAACCCTTCCACTTGCAAAGCTTTAGTATGGGCTTGTGTGGGTTTTGATGGAAATGAAGCAAGGAAATAACACACTCTTGTAACTATGTTCAGTCTTTTTTTATACAGAAATACATTTTTATGGACTAATATAAAAATACCTTTGAACTCTGATATATGGAGATCATGCAGGACTAAGGCAGATACCAGTTACTATAATGCAAAGCTGCAGTTCTTCTTGTTACAAACTCTTTTATCTTTCTAAATGGTGTCATTGGAGCTCTGCATAGGTGTGGTATCCATACCACTATTTCAACTGCATAACAAAAAGGCCATTAATTTGTTTGAGTCTTTGAGCAGGGATTTACTTCACAATATGAAGCATCAGATGATCACAAGCTAAGTGATGATGTTAAATAAATAGTGGTATATTTGCTCTGAATCTGGTGTGCTGTTAAGTGATACAGACCTTTTAACAAATTGCTACTTCTGCATGTTTTAATCAACAGATTTCACTCTTCTTCCAAATTATGGTTCCCTTCTTTATCCTTGGTTCTGAATCACAATTTTATTACATTAGTCTGCTTAAATATGAGAAGTATAATCACAAATATAATGATAAATTCCTTGACTGGTCATCTACTTGTAGGGAGGAAAAGAGAGAGAAGAGGTAGAGAAGCCAGGCCTTGGTATATTAACTGCTACATACTCCAGTGAATTGTTTTCTTGCTGTCAGCTTCTGGTAAATACGGAAAACGAAACTGGTGGTTATGTAATGCCTTGAGAGGAAAAGAGAGGCTGCTTTGAACTGAAAACAGCCTTGACAGCTTGAATGCTGAAGCTAGAAATATCTTGTCAGAAACATCAACTTTAACATTGCAGAACCCTACTGGAGTCCTTCACGCTAGGAAGGAAAGGAAGAAGGCACCTTTGCATGCAGCTGAAGTGCAACAGTGCTGGGCCAGGAGTAGTGGTTAATGACAAAAAATAGCAGAGCTTCTCAACTTTGATATCAGTAGATGTTGTATGGTCATTGTGCCTTCTGTACCCCAGAGGGAGCTGATTCTTCCTGTCTTCGCAAATTAGAATATGGTCCAACCATTGTGAATAAAAAAATCAAAGGCATGGCTTTTTTAAGAAGTCCTGTCTGTATTACTGGACACCCGAAGTCCTTTGCTTCGCGCCCCCCCCCCCTCCGCCCCCCCAGTGGATCCGGAATTAATTAATTAATTATTGTTTTCCATTTCATATTATAACTACAATGGAAAATATTTATCACACACTTAGAAGGAAACTTGCTAGGCCGACTGTGACATGAATGAGCTAACACACCTCTCTCCACCCTTCTCCATATCATTTTTAATCGTTATTGGCCATTTTTTAGTGTTTTTCATGTAGTAACATATAATCGTGCCATAAAACAATGGATAACATTTATTTTGGTGTAATGATAAATGAATTGCTAGGTCATGCTTGGAGAACTTCCAGAGATGTGCAGAATCAGGAGATATCAGCAATAACCTGTAGACAGTTATTGCTGTGTTATCATCCTGTGAACATGGTAGACAGATATGCTGTCTCAAACTAGTACATTAGAGAGAAAGCAAGAGAGAACTAGTGGGAAAAGGGATTAGAAACAAAAGAGAAAGTCTCGTTACTTCAGTAAAAGAGGAAGAGTGTGAGAAGGACTCATCAAAGTGCTCCTTCTGCTTCTTTGGACCTCTCTTCTGTGGTTAGACAGCCCAGACTGACCAAAGCACTGGGTGCACTGCATAGTCCCTGACATCCTCTCTGTGATGTTGCTGCACCCAGGCAATGCATCCAAACTGGTTCTGCAAGAGCAGTCCACCCAGGCATTGCATTATGTGGTGCTCCATCACACACTGTACAAGCTGGCACTGGGTTTTATACATGCCTAGAGCAACCAAGTCCATTTAGGCAAATCCTAGTAACTTATGTGTTTGCCTTCTTAGGTACCATAAACCTCTGCAGGTTCTCCTTTCCATAGCTAAGAACAGGAGAAGAGAGATCGTCAGCTACAGCAGGTTGAGAGTAATAACAATATCCAACATGTGCACTGCTTGCGATAGTGGGCCTCTTGTCACTACAGGCAGAACATTAGCCTGAGAAGGACTTCTACTAGCCAAGGCCATGTCACTGGTCTGGCTATGAATACTGCGAACAGCAGCCCAAGGGCGCAGACCATCAGCTCCTTTCTTGAAACTACCTGCTTTTCTGCTGCAGGCATGGTAGACAGTGTTGGGGGCTTGGCGGGATTCCATTAGTATTTGTGAAAGCAATAGAAGAAAATCATATACCTGAAGTATATATCTCTTTATATAAACATTTTTTTTCTATTTAATGCACACTTCACTAAAATATTTCAAATATCATGTAAATATAATGCATGAACTATATATATGAGTATTTATATATCTGAGTAGAAAACAATAATAACTATGCAAAATGTACTTGCCTGTTATCAAAAGAGTCTTGCAGTGTTCTGGCAGTATAGGTCCGACATTAGTTCAGCTTCTGGTGCTTTCTCACAACACTCAAGGAAAAACCAGTTCTTGTCCTCCACTAAAATTTTAGATTTCTTTTTTTTTTTTAAATTTCTGCCCTGTTATAAATGAAAACGATAAATTTAAAAGCTTCTGCATACCAAAAATCTCACTGTCTCTCTAAATTCAGACCAGTTTAACTGCTTGGTTCAGTTTTCATTCATTTAGTCTGGCTTAAACTCTGAAAGGTATTTTTCACAAGTCTGAATTGGGAATTTTAATTGCACCAATAATTTTTTCACTAATAGATAATCTTGCAGCTGAGCTCTGGGTAAACAGCCAGGCTAGCTGGTAAGGTAAGGCAACCAGGCAAAAGCTCTGGGATCAACATTATCTCAATAAAGAAAATTGCATTTTAACTGTGTTGATAGTTGTTTGCCCTATATATAATGCTCCCAGCACATGCATTCATATCTCAGATTCCTCAGAAACTCTTCTGTAGGTGATGCAGGTATTATGGATATAACGGTGGTCTCACTGCCTCTGTAGTGTTTCTCTCCTCCTTGGATATGACATGATTAAGTGTTAATTGTCTAAATTCCCATATCTTTAATGCATGTTATTGCAGATTATTTCATTCTCCTGAACAAGTCCTTTCAACTGTGCTCCTTTGCTGTGTTTTTCTTAGGGAGTGGGAAAAGCTATTAGGTGGTCTTCCACACTCTCTCTCATAACAGCTGGAGCTGTTTAATTTAAAATTTGATTGCAGCAACCATCTTGTGCTATTAAGCTTAACCAAGGGTATGTCCTGTAGGGTTGCTTGATATTTGCTCTAGGCTGGGTTCTGCTCTGAGCTGTGTTCACTTCCCCTCTGCCCCAGATATTCTGTTTTATGTTGCAGCTGCAGTTTTTATTTAATTCTAGCCTTGTTGTTGGAATACTAGTACTTTATCGTGTAGTGTGTCCTGCAAATATGGCCTCTTCCTCCTTCTCCTATTTTCTTACTGGGTCTCTGACTTTCTTTGTTCTATTCTATTGTTTAGATAATGTTTGGTATTGTGCAGTCTAATGCACTATAAAGAGCATAATACTTCAAATGCAACTGGCAAATACACTCATGAATAGAAGTAAAATAAAGCGATCAACCAATCTTGCCTCATAAGGAAATAACCTGCCTGAAAACAAATATTCAGTAGCACTTAGAAACATCTCTTAAGCGAGATTTCCTGGAATGCTCAGCCAGGTTTACTCAGCATTGGGGGTTTTACTCATTTCTGACATTACTATGCTAATGCAATTTTTTCTTTAAAATTTGCTTGGTTTTATTGTGTTTACTTAATGTGGTAAGATGTTTGACACAGACAGAAACAAGATACTCTTCTTCAAAGAGAAAGATGATATTCTTCCTCAAAATTTTCTTTAGAACAACCAAACAAGGAATGAAACAAACATATTAAACTTCAGAACCACTGGAGGGAACTGATTTTCAGAGCTGTTGAACAGGTGTGCTGACCATGTTGAGTTGCATGTGTAGGTTTATGTGTTTCATGCCTCTAACCATGGCTCATGCCTCTGAGCCAGCACTCGATTTCAAGTGTAGCATTTTTTTTTTTTAACTTTTTCAGCAAATTGGAATTTGTATGCTTGCAGAGAACATGGCCTCAACCACTCTCAGCTCTGCACTACTGAAGACTTCGAACCCTTCCTACAGTCTCTTCCCTGGACCAGTAACTATTCGTGCCTTTGAATAATTTTTCTAGGATTTTGGAATATCTGTACCTAAAGGCTGAAGTCTCATATATTGATTGCAACATGCAATTCACCTACAGTGGTTCAGTGGTATTTTTGGGCAGTACACATCCTCCCAGAGTAATTTTCAGATAATTTTTGTGGGGAAAGAGTTGCATGCCATGTCATAAGAGAACAGAAAGCAGTAGAATTCACACTCATGATGCAGCTGATCAATGTTCAGTTCAACAAGTCCTGATCTGTCAAGTGTGCTAACTCTTGGTGGCATTCAAATGAATTCAATACAGCTAGAAGCCCAGAAAAATAAGATGAAATCAATAATCAACAAGAGAATAAGTATTACACTGATTATTACAGGAACAGCTAATCAGTTTATACAATATTATTTATTGTATATTACTCCAGATCAACAAAAAAATCAACATTTAATTATTAATTAAATGAAATGAATTAAACATGAGATCACAAGGTCCATTTTTTTACTTTTAAAATTTTCTTAATATATACAGAGTAATAAAAATATTATGGATGTATTAATCTCAATATTCTTTGTTTAGCAATTTGGTAGCAATTTGGCTACAACGAATTTGGAGATGCTTACAAACACTGTGTACAATCTTACACCTAGAAAGTCAGGACAAGAGCTGATATCTTTTTGGTCCAGGTTCAAAGACTAAAAGCAGTTGAGTTAACAGGATTGTTTTTATTATTTTAATTAATTTCCTTATCAGAATGGCAGTATCTTAATCTTCAGTGTCAGTTAGCAGTACAGAGAAATCCAGTTTTCATAATTACATTTGGGATGGTAGTTTGCATAGTTTGATGTGAAGCCACGTAAGAATTCCCCCCAAGTGTACTTTTCCTGGATGAAGTTTTTCCAAGATTTTTTTTTTTTTTTGCTTAACTATGCATTGACATTCTAAAAAGGAGGGCAATCAGCTTGTTTTGTAAAATGCAACTATTTAAGTCTATGAAAACCCACATCAAATCTTCCATTGGTTTCTTTGTTTATTTTCTATCTGTACTTTGCAATTGGTGTTCACATATCAATATACATGATTATAGATGTAGTAATTCAGAGAAATACATAGATTATGTACTATATAAATCAAATAGGCACTCCTGCATTTAACTGCCAATTTCAAATGTGTAAATGCAGTTTTCTGAAGCCTGCAGGTGGAGGTGGGCACAATTTAAAAGGATGTCTGAAAAAATTGTCTTTATGGTCTTTTACAAGTTCTCCATAAGAATACAATTGTGAATAAGATAGTTGATTGTTTCTTTCATTGGAAAACCTGATAGAAAAGATATTTTCTATATATAGAAATATATGTGCTGTAGGGTGTAGTAAATTTGAGAATTCAGTATGAACAGTTGCTATTTAGTGAAAAATTCCACGTTGTCATAAAAAAATTTTCTGTTGACAAATTCTTTTTCTTAAAGTCTAATATGTAATGTTAATCATAGACTTCCATGAGAAGTTAAATTGCCTTAGAACATAACATTTTTATGTTTAAAGAAAACACTAGTAGATTTCAACTACTTGAGGAGAGCAGTATATCACATACACACAGTAGGAAACAAACTTTGAATCAAAAACAACCATGTTAAGTGGCAGATAATTTTTTTGCAAATTATACGAAGATGCAAAAACTTTGTGTCATTAAATTTGCTCCTAAGAGAAGCTGAGTGAAATGTCTGTAAGAAGCAAGGATGCTTGCAAATTGAATTTCAAAACTTTAGTTGAATGACAGGTTTCACCCCAGTCCCCGGAAAGACAATGGAGAAGATAATCCTGGAAGCCATTTCCAACGTGTTATGGACAAGAAGGTTATCGGGAGTAGTCAGCATGGATTTACTAAGAAGAAATCATGTCTGAGCAACCTGATATCTATATCAACTAGTTCGGTGAATAAGGAGAGAGCAGTAGACATTGTTTATCTTGACTTCAGGAAGACTTTCAGCACAGTTTCCCTCAATATCCTCACTGATAAACTATTTTAACAATCTTCCATTTTATGACTTTACTGAAAATTAGTCAGAGCAGAGTATGGGCAATTTTTTCTTGTTGGGCTCAGAGACTGAAGGTGCCTCTCAGATTTTTCTTTTTTTTTATAGCATGAGACACTATGTGCAAAGATACGCCCAAATTACTGAACTTATGTACGTCTTCATTGGAATTAGACTGATGACAAAGAAGAAATTCCTGTATGTGCAAGTAATAAAGAAAAAGTTTGGAAGATGAATCAGTAAATAAACTGATGTGATCCTTTAAGGAAAAGTGGTCATGGTAGTGTCAGGGCTGGAAATATTGCTGATATTCCTCCTGTGTTCCTGCAGCTCATGTTCCCCATGGTTTGGCTACAGGTCCTCAGAAGCATCTGGCTAAGAGGACACAGCAGGCATTGAAGCTGCCATGGAGCTTGGGCTGAATGAATTTGGGCTTGCAGCCCAGGCCATTGCTCTTAGAGGTCAGACAGTGCAGGGTCACAGAGTTGTATGCTGGTGCCTCAGGACTTGCTGGATGGATGAGTGCACAGTCCTCTCTGCCCTCCTGTTTCTTTTAACAAGGAAACATTTGTATTGATCTCAGAAGCTGATGCTTAAATGTGGTTGATAAGTGAAGGGAAGCAAGGAGAACTGGCTGTGAGCCTCATCTGACCAGACACATTTCTTGAGCAAAAGCAGCACCTGCAGTCTTGTCGATAAGTCCCAAAGCATAGTTCTGCAGAAAATATTGAATTCAGATACTGGCTGCCTGACAAACAGATGTTGCAGCAAGAGAAAGGACTCATTTGGCACTGTCTCCAGCATAGCAAGGGCACCTGGAAACTAGCCCTATAAGACAAAAGCAGAATAGATTGTGAGTCAATACCTGTGACACGGCTCTAGTCTTCCTTTTGATATGTCCTGTAGCAGATGCTGATTATGGCCAGTAAATGGAAGGGCAAGAATGCAAAATAAGCTCCTATAATTTTGCTGTCCTACCTAAAAGCATTCAGGGCCATCCAAATTAAACCTGTTGTTATTTCTGGAATTATGTGGAAGAGCATCAGCCCTACAGCATACAATTTCAGAAACTGCACAGTTAGTATAATGCATCCGGGCAGTGTTTGTATTTCTTTTCTCTTTTTTGAGCCTATTAGCAGTTCCTCTCCTGTTCCTCTTGTTTAAGTGCTACAAAGTAATCCCACAGCTTACTCGTTCACAGGAATTAATCATTGTAAAGGAAACAATCTCTTGATTAGCATCTTCCTTCAGAGATACAATACACTGTACTCATCTAGATATCTCATGAAAGGCTGTAAGAGTAAAATTATTAGCTAGTCTAACTGAGAAGTTTCAGCTAAGTTTCAACTCTTAATGATCAGGTTGTACCTCCATTTTACAAATACAGAATAAATTGCTCCAGAAGCTATACATTCAGTATGTCATGACACTCTCTTTAGGGCATCAACATGCAGGACATACCTCCTTAGCGCTATTCATAGCTATCTATATGGTTGAGTTCAGCATCACGTTGTCAAAGCAACACAGTATGTGAAGAGCTTATTTCCAACAGATAGACTAACCCAAGCCCTAACTTTTCAGCAAGGATAAGTATTTTGTGCACAATGCTATGCCAGTGTTGAAATACTACTTCCATTCTCAGAGTTAGTTCACTTGGTACTAGCACAAGATCTCTGCAGTATGGTTCACTGCACATTGTAGACAAACCCAAAGAATTTCCCAGAATGATGAGGTGCCTACCCCCTGAGGTAATGAAGCACCGAAAGAGATGTGCAAAAATGATTTCTATGGTACTTCCGTAGGCAGAGTTAACACAATAAATAGTCAGATGGATGGCTGGGGGAAGGGGAGACAGGACGGCTATGTGGCAGTGTGCATTTGGGAAAGGAGCTGCAAAACAGCTTGGAAAACATTGTATTTTGTTATCAGCGCACAACTGACCATGACAAGAGAGGTATTGAGATTTTGCCTCCCCAAGGCTAAACTAATGCTTTCTGTTTTCATGCGTGAACTTAGCCTTCTGCAGTTGAGAGGCAGAACCTATTACACTTCAGTGAAAGAGTTTGCGTTAACATGCCTTACTTCGCAGAAAGCTGGCATGCTGACTGCTGCTGTGGCTACCTGACAGGCAGTAATTTGTTAGCCTTCTTTATTTGATCGCATCTGATTTGTGTTCCCTTATCCTTACTACGTGGTTACTCTGCCCTTAGCAGGATTTGCCCTTAAAATGTTCCAAGCATCCATGAAGTCTGACTTAACTGTGAGCATAAAAAATGGTTTGTGAGGAGCATTTTAGAGATGGAGGAAAGCCAGAATGATTTTTTGAAATATCTGCTTGATACATTGTGCCAGAAAAACTCACTGGAGCCTGAAAATATATGGAGCTTGATTATTATAGAACAAGATAAATAACAACACACCCAATGTGTTACTCTCATGTGATATTGTGCAACTATTTTACAATAAACAAAAAAAATCCATTTCAGCTCTGCTTTTTATCAAAATAATGATTCATAATAACAAGCTAACAATGCTAACGATAGGATCTTGTGCTTTGGGGGGAAAAGGAATTATTTTTCATTAATTTTATTTTCAGATAAGCAGCTGTTCTGTTTGTTTCTCTTGCGATACATGTATTAAATGTTCACTGTAATTTTTACTAACTTAATCTGTTTATCCATCACTTGTGTTAATGTGTTCCCTGGTCTTCCCTCATCCCTCAGTCCCAAACCTTAGTTAACCGTGTTACTATTGCTTAAATTTTGGATGGTTTTTGTTGTGTTCTTTATAACTGGGAGTTGACTGACCCGGCAACCCGGCAACATCTTTTTTTTTTTTTTTTTTTTTCCAGATAATGAACTAGAGAAGAGGCTTAAAATGTAATTCTAGAAGAATATCTGAGAACTGAGGAAGGTGTACAAATTCAGAGATTAGACACCTGGGTCTAAACCTCAGCTTGTTGCTGCACCGGGTGTCATCTTGCCACTTTTCTGTTGCTACTGCTTCACATAACTAGTTTTCATCTGTTCAGGGATTGTCAACTAAACTCTCCTCCTTCCTGTCTGCTTCTCAGAAGTGCTTCTGCCTCTAGTACAGAGACACTGTGGTGTCTACCTATGGCACACAAGCACAGTGCAGTGGAAACAAGACTCAGGGAGCACACTAAGCCTGTTGTTCCTTTCCTTATACGTTTAACTGATGGAGGATAGGGTGGTCTCAGCAGTCCCATTAACTTCTGCACAGCTGTCTTCCACAGGCAATGTCTGATCTCAAGTGAATAGTCTTGTACTGCTCTGAAAAGCTTTTTCTCTAATGGAAGAGTTGAGAGCTCACAGTTTTATCACAATAGTTCAGTATGATATACAGAGGTGGTTAGTCCATTAGTTTTGGTGCCAGAACCTGTTCCTTATTTGGATTCCCTCTCAATTTTTGCACAGAATGTAACTTAAATATTGTGTCTGCTATTTATAACAGATGCCCTATTAAGGGTCAGTAGGAATTTGGTATTGCTTCATAGTTGCGACAGGTTTAAAATATTCAGCATGGATTGGTATTAAATAAGAGAAGAGACACTTACTGTAATTCAGGCTTTACTGGGAAAGGGGAAGGATGTTTCCTAACCAAAATGAGACTAGACTTGCAAGAGACATGGTGGTTGCCTAGAAAGACTTGATTACACTTTGCTGAGTTCGATCACTGGGAACAGATGGTCTTTAGCTTCTGGTCAAAAGACTTAGGGAAGAAAAAGAAAGCTGGAAGGGGCCCAGATCAGCCCAATCTAAAGAGTAAGGCCTAGGTGGATTTCCTTCCTAGGTATCACCAAAACTCCTGTGAAAGATTATTTAGCCTCTGAAAATTTCGGAGTTCATAGGTTCAAAAGAAAAGCTGGTGTGGGGGGGGAGTGGGGAGTGGAGGGGTGAGGAAAGGGAGATCACTTTACCTACTAGTGACTGAATTTAAAGGCAGTGTAATTCCTGTGGGCATTGTGTCATGGTCAAGTTATGATCCACTAGATGATTGGAAAGAAAGGTGTGGCAAAAACTTTCTGCAATGATTAAGAATTTAATAAGCAGGTAAAGTCTTAATTAAGACTTTAATAAGCAGGTGACCATGGCTTTAAGCTTGAAGGATAGCATTGCGGCACATGGAGTAAGTATCACTGTTGCCATGAGGCTCTTATTACAGGTATAACTACAGAGGTGAATTTCCTGTAAAATGTCCACATGCTAAATCTGTAATATTTGTAAGAATAATTTATCTTTCTTCACCATGCTTACAGATACTGTAAAATGGAGCCCTCTCTGACCTCTGAGACATACGGGGGAGGATTCAAATACTAACAGTGACTCTGTTTCTATAGCTATGTATTTGAACAGGAGCATCCAGTTCCAAATACTTATCATGATCAGAGATCCCAGAAGTCTGCTTTTACCTCTATACAAGAATGAAATACATTCTTGAGATACAGATTAAGCACTAAAAACACAAATTCCTCCTCACTTTCCGTTGTTAAAAGTTGTTGACCTTACAAATAATAACATGGTGAGGCGCTGACTTTATCAAATGGTGTACTTACGTTGTAAGAAACAGTTCTGGAGCACTCATCAGTTTCCTTCCTAAATCGTTGTCTGCTTCTATTTGGTTATTTCCTTTTCTTCTCCCCACATACTGCATCGGACTTACTTTTAGTGGGTTGCTGCATTGCCTCCCATCTGGTTGTGTGATTCTGCCTTCAGCACAGAGAGACACAGGGGAAATGTATGCACAATCTCTTCTCTCCTACCACGTGTGCCTGGGAGACTGCGACGGGTCAGACCACTTTGGAGGGCTTTGTATTCCTTGTACTTAAGAGACCATCTCCTACCCCTGTGTTCTTTCCTCGTTTTGTGCAGCCATGAGGTAAGAATTACACAAGGCTGGCTCAAGGCTAGTCAGATATCTACTCTCACATCAAAGCAGTTTGAAAATATTTATTCTCATATTCTCCAGCAGAAAGTATTTCAACAGCAAGTCTTTTAAAACAAACTTTTTTTTAACAAACAAATCTTAATAAATAAAAATCCACACTGTAAAAAATCCCATGATATTTGAAATATAAAAAATATCAAGTATACTTGTCAATCAAAAGTACTGTTTGTAACATTTTGCCTAGAAAAAAGTTACATTGAAAGACATAAAAGAATCTTAACATAAAATGAATAACAATTCCTAGTCTAATGCCACAGCCACCCAGAGTAAACACCATTTTGTTAGAAGAAAGTTCTCATCTCATTTATGATTCATAATCATTAAAAGGCAAATAGACACCCATCATTCAGACACCCTGTTGAAGTCTCAGATGTCTTTCCTTGATTCAACAGTTCGTTTACCTAATTGCCTAAACAGTCAAGAGGAATCTAACTCTTGATGTGGCTCCTATTTCTTTTCCAGGTTTCCAAGTTTTCCAAGTTTCTATTACCATTTTCTTGTGAAAACTCAAAAGTAAAAAAAATTCTTGCCTGAAGAAGGAATTTCATGTACCATCTTGAGCAAAAGTCCTGGAAGGAAGGAGAAAATTCATTATTTTTGTTGGATGCGTTCCTCTTTCACAAGCAGCCCAATGCTTTGGCAAGTTGTTATAGAAATCTGAATCAGAGGTTAACGTTTAGGGTCCTAGGCAGAACCTCTGATAGGCTGTTAAGAACTAATGTCAATTGTGCAAATGATAAGATTGTAAGAACAAAGAACTGTAGAAAGATACAGAATTTAGCCATCCCCTACCTAAACACAGCCTGAGCCGTCAGGTGCTGACATACCCTGATTGAGGAATGCCGACAGGCTGTATATGCTCCATGTCAGAATGAACACACTCAGCACATGCTCCTGCTCTTGGATGGTTAGGGATGAGAAAGCCAGTGTTTGAGACTAAATCTATGATGGGTATTTCATACAACAGGAAGATGACCAAACTTGATAGGAAAGAACTTGTGACGGATGGAAAAGGAACTCCCTCTGTAAGTCTGCTGCTGTTTCTGACAAAAAATGGTCTTCATCTGGCTAATCCAGAAGACATGAAATTTCTTTCCAACTCTTTATAATAGACCTGTAACTAAAAATTGAGTCTTTTACAACGGAAGACATCATGCCTCAATATTTGAGCCTCTGGGAGAAAAAAAGGTAATGACCGTAAATGTTGGGCATGTATACACCTGCATACATTTTTTTCGTGAGAAACTCCCTGTATAAACCTTAAGATAAACATTTTGAGGCCTTCAGGGGCCAAGCTGCAAAGAAATTACTTTTATATGGTTTGTGGCTTCCATGTAATGTATGAAAGTCAGAATTAGCAGGCTAGAACAAGAACTGTTTACATGATTTCATTGCTTGGACTGGGATTTCAATGCTTTTGTTTTAAAACAGGGGGGAGCGTAAGGGAACATGGAACAGAGGCAGTTTCAGGAATGTGCATGGCTTTGCTCCTGTGACGGCAGTCAGGAAATTGTGAGTAAGAATGCTGTCTTGCAAACTGCCTCTAAAACTCAGGTTTAATGCAGCTCTAGCTGTAGGCAAAGTCAGCAGTTGCCTATGGCAGCCGCCTGTGAGGAAAATGCTATGGCCACATTGACAAGTCACCACTCTGATATGTATAAATTCATCTTGCTGGTTCAAATTTGCATTGGCAAATTGAATGACTAAGATATTGCCTGTGTATGCCACTAAGTTTATGTTGTATCCAGTACTGTCTATTCTTCCAGAATCAACATAACCTCTGCATGATGTGCCCTATTTCTTCAGAAATGCAATAGCTTGTTCATATCTGATACTGATCAAATTTGTGTTCTTAGATTGTGTGATACATACAGAAGTGGTGCTAAGGATACAATGAATATGGCCTGAGAACTAGCAACTTCTACTTTCACCCCTCCAATACCATCCCCTAGAAACAGCTGGATTAAGCTGACCAACCTCCTTTCCATTTTCATGGTAGAAGTAGCTGAGCCTGTGTCAAATATCTGAATTCTCCTGATGGAAAAATTATTTTGCCTATATTACTGGGAAGCCAGTGCACAGGAAGCCGGTAACATAAGTCTTACTATCTTGCTTATATGGAATTAGCATATTGGGAAGTTGATTTCAGCAGTGTGAAATGCCAGATTTTCAGCTTGGTAGTATCTTACCCTCTCTGACTAAATAATATGAAGGGGATACGGAATCAGGTCCTTGGGTGGCTAACCTATAGGTGATCTGCCCTACACTGGCATCATTCTTAGCATTCATAAAGAGTTGTGGATCAAGTATGTAAAATTAAGATGAACAGAATGGAGTAAAATGTCCCTTAAATTTATCTGTGACAGATGTAGGACATTTTTTTGAATGAAGAAATTCCAGCTTAAGCTTTACCTTGAAAAGAAGCCACGTGACAGTAGAAGTCAATGTGGGTATTAACAGATTAGTGCATAATGGGAAACTTGCAGCTTGGAAGTAGTTAGAGCATCTAAAAGAGGTTGTTATTCCTGTAGCTTAGAAGAAAGGACTAGCTAGCTAACTTCTCACTTATTTTGTAATTATTTATCCTTATCTTGTCCATACTTACAGCTTTTTCTTTAAAGAGACGAAGTTGAGAATGTCACTTTTTTGTTTATAAATAAAAACTGAGATACTGCAGAATTCACTTCATGGCTTTATGAAATGTGCTAGATATCAAAGGTGTCTCATACACTTATGAAACTGATAGTGCTGTTGCTCTTTTTAAAGAGTTTAAGTGTCTTTAGTTTGAGCTATATGTTCCCTGTTTCAGAAAACTTTGCTCGAAGTTCTTAAAATCTTTCAGTTTCTACCTATCTGTTCATTTGCTTGAAATTCAAGCATGTGTATGTGAACCTTTCAAGCCAAGATGCTTATGCTTGAATCTAAATTGAGGCTGCTGGGAATCTTGGATGTGCACTTAAGAACACATTAGCTTCATTATTGGAAAGGTATCTAATAATAATACATGATTCAAAAGAAGATCCAAAGGCTCTATCCTCATTTCGTGTAATCAACAGCCCCTCATTTATTTAGTGTCTTTAGGCAGGAGGAGGATGTTTTTTCAAAAGGGTGGTAAATAACTGGAAGACTTACTGAGCTATTGTAAGATGTACACTTTTAGCCTAGATCTATGCAATTGTGTTATTCTCATAAATAGAACTGTTCATGTGTTCACCTTGCAATATTGAGGCTACTTTCTAGAAAATCAGTGGAAAAACCTTATCCCCCATAATTAATCATCTCCACAATTTTCTTTTGGAAAGAAATTACTTAAATTTTAGATAGCTGTAAATGATCTGCAGAGCAAAAGAAGTTCACTCTCCAGTTCTTTCGCAGGTTCTGGTATGCAAAAAGGAAACTGAGTATTTATATAGGAGTAATCTGCACAGATGAGGGGAAACCAAGGTTTCGACAAAGCTTGATATGTGAAAGAAACTAGGTTTGCCATCCCAGGTTGACATGACTCTTTTGATGTTTCATCAGTGGATTAAGAGACTTTCTGTGATAATTCCTTGCTTGATGCACTTCTTTCTTTATGGGCAATATATTCACAATGGTCCCTGAAATGAACAGCTACCCTTGAAACCCAATCGACTCCACAAAGCGCAATGGATGAGTTACTGAAGAAAGTGTTAGTAAATTCTGCTAGTCTGGGCCGTGGTGTCTCCTTTGCTTTTTGTTCAATCGAATTAGGTTGAACTTTATTAAAACAATCGAGGAGAATCTTCTTTAGGTTAATGAAAAGAAATGAGAACTATTTTAAACATGTTCAGAAAGAAAAATGGTTGGGTCCATTTGAGATATTGGACAGATTCTTAAGTGTACTTCAAACTGTGGACTGCTTCCCCTTCCTGACATAGTCCTGAGGGCCCAGGATCCCAGGGTTGTTGTTGTTGTGTTTTTTTTTTAAGGTTCAGTGTTGCAGGATTAAAATTTTCTGGTTTTTTTTTTTTTATTTCTTTGTTTAATTTGGAATTATCATATTGTCCGCAAACATTTTTTTTGTTGGGGGGTGGGGTGGGGGGGTAGGAATTAGGCTTGATTAGTTGTGAGAGCAAAAAACAGGGAAAATTGAATCTGATACTTCTAAACTAGTTATGAAAATGCATGGTAGAAACATGTTTATCAATATATACTTATATATATCAATTGCTTAACAATGTATTAAAATGCTTTTGTTTAATTCTGCAGAAGTTAAGGAAACAGCTATGGTAAGCAGATGCTTGTGTTGAAGCTCCCCAAGAATGAGTTCCTGGCTTCTCTCTGTCCCACTCCTTTTGGAAGTGTAAGCTGTCATTCTAACTCAGTGTTAAGGAGAGGAATGCACAGGAAGCACACTTGTTAAAAATCAGGCAATTACTTTATAACTCTGGGCTTTATTTTCTCCCAGTTGCTCTCTGCATTAAATTAATAACTGTACTTGCCAGATCTATATTTCATGCTTTCCTCTTAATCTTCACTGTCTAAAACACTGAGAAATAACAGACTGTGTTTTCCTCTGGTGGATAGCTGAAATGCCCTTAGCGAGGAGTTCTGCTGTGTAAATGAGACCAAGTTGGAACTGCTGTGTGGGCAGGCAATGCCTAACAGTTTAAGAAGTGTCTCAGAAGCCAGAAACTTTATAAAAAGAATATCTAGCCCATGGAAATCCTCTTGCCCTCACGGTACACTTGAGTAAAATTGTTACTTCATGACTGAACAACTTCCACTGACCTTCTCTGCCAAAGTACTCCTACATCTCAATTTTTGTGTGTTTCGAATCAGTCTCAATGCTTACTACCTAGGACATAAAGCTTTTATGTATATGGTTGTGTACTGAGGCCCACAGGAAAAACACACTTAATATAATCTGTGCGGTAAAATGTTGCCTCTTTGGAATTTCCTTGTATGTCCTTTAATTGAATCATTGATGGGCACGGAGATTCAGTTTTTGCACTAGTAACCACCTCCTCCTGCCTGCCTTCCTTTCCTCTCCTCATCTCCCCAGTCTTTCCCCGCCCCGAGAAAACCCATACATGGACAGAGCCCCAATCTAGACTGAAGAGGAGAAAGTGGCAGAAGAGAGGAGGCTAAAGCCTAAAATGTGTGTGAGAGCGAAGTAATGCTGTTCTGCATTCCTTTTAGTTTCTAACATGATGCGTACTGCCAAAAAGAACAATGAGAGACCGAAGCCAGATTTTTTCAACTATCCAATAAAGTCCATTTTTATTGCCAATGTAGACAAAATGTATTTAAACTTATTAATTCTTATAATCATTTCCTGTTTCAGCTAGTGCTTAGAGGTTAGAGATGTAATAATTCATTTGAGGAATATGTTTGATTTTCATGGCTGGGCTAAAAAATCTTCTAATTTATTCTCGTTATACCTATAAAAACAAAGATGAATAAAATGGTAAAACTGTTAATTATCTTCACATAACTGTACAATGGTAAATACAGAGGCTTTTGAATTAAACTGGAGTGCTAAATCTCAGTGTTCCTGAGTGTGGAAGTACTCAATACTGGGAAGCTCTCAAGCATGTGGTATTTTAAAAATTAACACAGTGTATTGTATAATAAAGTATTTTTGGTTTGCTGTACTTAATGTATCTCAATGCGATGCAAATCTGCAATGGCTTTCCTTGCTACACAATATCAATCAACATTCTTTGTAATAAAAGAAATGCAACTGTTTGCTGGGGAACAAGGTACACCAGAGGAAATAAAAGTACTGTTCAGGTTTGCTGTTACCGCAACCTCAAACTGAGCTGTGACAGTCAGCAGATGCCCTTGCATGGTAGTCTTGCCAGTGAAAGTTTTGCAGATCTTTATTTATTTATTTATTTTACCAGACTGTAGTCTGTGTACAACCGTTGCTCCTTAGGAGTTGATTGTGCAGGGAGTGCAATGCGATAAGAAGGAGTGATTACTTAAGTACTTTGTTTGGCCAGTGTTTTTGTCAGGCTTGATGGAAAACATTAGGAAAGACAAATACAGCCATTTCAGTTAAAAAGAAATATTGTATAATATTAAGCTAATTGATTCATCTGGTACAAAGAGCAAAGAAATGAGGGGCACTTTCTGCATACTAGGCACAAATATGCCTCATGCGAGAAAATAATTCCATTTTTTGACTGCTGTATTTGTTTTAGCAATTTAAGATTGGAAGGGACCTTCCACACTATTGGTTTTAGTTTTCTGCTGCTGGAGGCAGCCACATCACAAAAAAAGGCTATGGAAACTTAATAGCCTGTGCTGAGAAATTATTTCAGTTTCTTTCCCACATTACTCCTGTTAGCCGGGTGCTAAGCAATGCCATTCTTCTAATGACCAGAAACATCTCTCTCGTTTCCAGCCCTATGTACGTGCAGGCTGGTGGTGGCTGCCCTTTAGCCTGAGCCCCCGCTTCCCTCTGCAGCCAGCCTCCTTGCGGCGGGCGCTGACGAGGCTGCCAGGGGCTGGTGGCGATGACGGGGGGCCGGTGGCGGGCACGCTGGCCTTGGGTGATGCCTGGCGACAGGCTGCCTGCGGTGGGCTGCCCACCACCAATGGCTGGCAGAAAGGGACCGGCCCTGCTGGTTCATTTCATTTCTTTTTTCTTTTTTTTTTAGACATCAAGTAGAAGAAGAACGGGAACAGAAAAGATGCATATGCACAGCTGAAGGTTGTTGTTTTCTTTTTTTTCCCCTCGGTCTCACGGATTGAACAAAAAAGGGGGAAAAATTGATGCAGTCCCAAAGTGTCATATTCCAAAGACGAAAAAAACATCAGGGAATGACTGTATAACATCGCTGTAGCAATCTGAATAAAACAAAGCAGTATTTATATGATAAACGAATCAAGCTTACTCATTTGAAGTTTGTGATAACATTTTCTCTTTCTGAAGCTGAGCTATGCAGGATTTTAATTTGTAATTTACATTTACCTTCACTGCTTAAAATGTAGCTCTTTTTCATGTACCAGATTTTTACATTTCTGTACTCACTGATGTCTGTTGAACAGCTCCCATAAATGAAACAGCAGCACTCCGTAGGAAGGCACCTTACTGCAAGAGAGGTGATACTGCTGGTGTTTCTCTGCTTACAGGGCAGAATTAATAACCTCAGATCATACACAAATCATGCTGATCCATGCAAGACACGGGTGAAATATTAACTTCATATACATACAAAAAATGTTAATGAAACAGTTATTTGTTTATTCTTGTTGACAGGACTCCTGAAAAACAAAGCAGTGCCTTTAATATGAATAATTCCAACAGGTATGAATAGGTTCCCACTTGGTTACTTCACTATTTTAAAAAGCCCAACTTTTTTTTAAACTCATTTTTTTCATAAAATATTTTATATTAAAATAAAAAAGACAATTGAGTACTTTTTGCACGGTCATGTATTATGCATTCTACAAGTTTCAAGTACGTTATATGAGTTTCCGTAATTACAGAGTGTGGAGATTTTTTTATCTCTTTGCAGCATACTGTGCCTAATTGCAGGGCTGAAAGGGACCTGAAGAAATAACCTAGTCAATTCTGCTGCCTCAAGGAAGCATCAAATATACTTATGTAATTCTTAATGAAATAGCTGTGTAATCTATTCTTAAGGATCAGTGATGAGGATTTTATGGTCTTCTCAAGGAAATTGTAGTTGTGCTGCTTGGTGTCCTTATATCAGAGATTCTACAACCCTATGTAGTCCAAGGAACTTTTAGAGAGGTTGTAATCACCTCCTTTCACTTTTTCTTCTACACTTTCAAGAATAGCCTGTTCTACTGTGTGTAACAGGACAAATATTGCAAAAAAAAGGCAAGACTGGCAAGATGAGAGTCCTCCAAATGTCAGGACTATGCCATTGTAAATCTAAAAAGTTCCTACAGTCCTAGGAAAGGTATTAAATTTTGATATAACTGGGAAAATTTTAGTAGTGTTGGGATCCAGTGTTGGAAATAAATTGACATCTCTGTGGACTGTTTCTACTCATAGGGTGAGTTAACATGATCCAGAAATAGAGAAATTGCTCTCTGTTAGTCTGTTTTTCAAGCAGAAAAATGTTAAGAGTTTCCAATAATCAAGTATTTAACCTGGGCAGGACTAATGCAGGTTAGGTCTGTACTGGTAATGTGTTAATTATGGAAGGAAAATATGTGGCTCTGTGATAAAAGCACGTATTATTGATCACCAACCCCTGAACAAATGTGTTAATGTTTACCAGGGAAATAAAAATAATATTTGAGGCTGTAAAAGTTGTGAACTAGCATTAAAATGTCTAGCAAAATACACATCTTATTATGTGTTAATGGCTGTTCTATAACAACAGCTCCTTTTCCACACCACAGCACTGCCTTTCAAAAGGCAAACTTGGAAAATAACTTTAATTCCTGAATATATCAAAAAGTTTTCCTTTGAGATGTTTGATTTGAAGTTGCTGAGCCATTAATGGTTATCAATCCCTTTTAGCTTGTGTATCTTCCTGAGATGAGAATGTGTCTTGTCATATACTAAGATATGTTGCAAATAAAGATATAATTTAATCCACTCCATGCTTTAAAAATTGCTAATAGGACGTCACTGAATTGCTTAAATATGGAAAAAGAATGTCCTGCTAATTTTATGTCTTGACTTCCACCACTGTATTAATTGCAAAGCTTGGTTTTAATACTTGAATTGAAATTGGCGGCTTTATGCCAGTGGAGTATTTTCAGCTTCACTGCTGTTACATTATTGATGTTCCATTTTAATTTCCTAAGAATGTTGCTTTCTCATTCTTGATTTATTTTGCCTGCATGTTACAGCAAGTAAGCAAAAGAATGAGAAGTGGTGTGGAAAGTTTCAAAGAAAACAGAATTCTGAACAAACCTACTAAATGTGATGCACCGTTTTACACCCAGATGTCTCTGAACAGTAATTACAGATCATTTTAAAAGGTGTGTGGGATTTTTTTCTGTAATAAACTTGATTTTATATATGTCAATAAATAAGAAAATTCTATTTTTTTGGCAGTGTTTCAGAATGACGCCCTATTTTTTTGAGGTGGCCCATATATAGTTAAGAAATTTTTGAAAAAAACACTGAAAAATTTTAGTGCAGATGATTAACACTGCATGATTTTTTATTTAGTTAGTTACTATTTCTTTAAAAATAATGATCCTGATAAGAATATCCAGATTTATACAAAACCTGTGTTTTACCTTCATTATGACTTTAAGCATTTTTTCCTGAAAGCAGTATGATTGTGTTTGCAAGAATACCACAAAGCATAAGATGTCTAACTTGATTGCGTTTATTATGCATCCCTATTTGAATAAATAGTCTCTTAGTTTACTATTTTTAAATTAGATAAAATATCATTTATTAATTGACGTGAACATCTCTGAGTATTTCTTGGAACATACCAACTGACCTCATCAAGAGATTCAGCATTCTGTTAGGTGATTCCATCACATTTATTTGATTTATTCTGTGAGCTAACATTTTTGCTACATTTTTTTATCTTGTTGATCTCAAAACCTGAGATAATTTCAGAGGTTTCTGCCTCATAAATGAGCATTAGTAGTCTGCAAAAATATTAGGAGATTCAAATATTTCTTAATGAACTGCAGTTTCTCCAGGTTATTTTTATTTTAATACCTTTCTATGGCCAGATAATCATGAAGTGGTAAAACTTCCATTATATGCTTCTGCTATAAAGAAGTTCTAATCCATGTATCAATTAGAAGTAAATACTGAAATAAATCAAGCTGTTTCTCCAAATTTTATTTAGTAAGAATATTAGATGTGAGGATCCAGGTAAGACAAAAGAGCTACTATTCACTATGACAACTTTTTTCACTTTTATACATGATCTATACATGATTAGAAGCTGGAATAAAATGGAAAAGACCACATTTTGTAACACAGAAGACATTGTTCTAAATAAAGACATACCAAAGCCCATATCGAGGTATTTTTTTTGCTAGGTTTATAGCACTGAGGAGAGTGCATTCTGCTCTCAGTTACTCTCAGGACCTCCAGGCTCCAAATGATTCTCTTCTACCACCTATTAGCATGGAGCTGGAGAAAGAAGTCTTTTTAAGGAGGTGGAGGCCATTGCAGGGTTGATATGTCCTTTGAGGAGAGTTTCCTATCTGTGTGCATGAACTACGTGACATCCCAGTCTGAACACAGGATGATTTAGTGTCATTGAGAAGCTCCTACAATGAACAGCATCAACACCAAGGTTGCTGCTCCTCAGAACAGTTGCACACATTGGCAGACCTGTTTCCATTTGTGTACCTTGAATCCATTGCTTTCAGTCAATCTGACATTACTGGAACAAGTTTATATAACTTGTCAATCTCACATTTTTGTTGAATTGCTTGTTCAGTATTTATTCAAAAGAAGAGATTAAAAAAAACCCTGCTTATTCCCAGGAGGGGAAACTGATGTTTTCTACAATTAATACAACCATTCTCTGTTAGCTGCATTTTCTGTCATAGAAAGCAGCAAATAGCCTAGACAGTCACATGCACCAACGACTGTGAGAAGACCTATATTTTACTGAAAGAATGTAATTTTTGACAGCTCTACAACTCTGAATCAGAAATTATTTGGGAGTATAACAAGTTGCTGTTCTAGGAGAGCTCCTGGGAGCTCCTCTTCCTAGAGTTTCCTAGATATATTTTACATGAAAGTTGATTTGTATATCACAATGCTCCAGGGAGTAACTGATGCCTTGGGCACAGTGATATACAATCCACTTTATGAGGAAATTCAGTCCTTCAGATCCTTTTCTCAGGTATCCCTTTCACAAGGGCATGTTTTTATCTGGAGCTGGATTCAGGCCTGGGATCACAGAATCTGTCCTTGAGAGGTAAGAAGTTTTACTGCAGCCAAATTTTTACGTATAGATACGAAAAAAAGGATTCTGGAGACCAAAAATCTTCCAAGAAACTTGTTTCCTTTTGTTTGAAAATTCAGGCTCTGAGGGTGAGTTTAATGATAATACTGTTGCTCCAGAAGGCAAAAGCCTCAGGCAAAGTTTTCACATTGCCAGGTCCTACATTTTACCTTTTTCATGGGACTGTTTGCCCCAACTGATGTACTACTTATAGCCCACAGACTGGCTCATTAAAAGACAGTTTGTTTCTCAGAGTACAGAGTTCCATGACTATAACCTTACATATCTTGAAGACTTCAGGTCTCAGAGTAAATTTTCAGTAATGTTGCTACTGAGTGGAGAATGGACTTTAATTTACATGGGTACAACTGTCTTGCACAGTAGCTTGGGACCTTCTGTTTCATGAATTCTCTCTCTTTTCTTACTCTGACCTACAAGTCAATCATTTCATGTTGACAGAGATACTTGTAGGGCATGTTCACCTTCATGAACCTTCTGACAGGCTCAGCCTGCAAGGAAATAGCAATGTCTTTGGACCTAAATATAGGTGGAAGAACATTATTTTGTGTAAGCAGACACCATTTTACATAAATGAGCAGGTCACATACTACCTTGTGTCTCTTCCTTTCTTACACCTTCCATACCAGTTTGAAGAGGTGTACATTCATTCTGGATGGGATACTGTAAATGGAACAGGTTAGAGAGATTATTGGAGAATGGTGTGACTGTTACCGTGACAAAAGAGGCATGGGTCATTTTTCAGAAAAGAAGATAAAAAGTAGACAGAAGACAGTGTATCTGTATGCTTTCAAGACAAAGACATTTAAATATAGTCAGATGGATGTTAGTAATGTTATAATTTGGAAGCAAACCCCTAGAAACACAAGAGGTGGAACAGAAACAAGATGGGAACTGAAGAGTTGTAGAGCAAGTTAGAGGGATTCAGGGATTCATCTTCACTTGCAAGGGAGAGACTGGCCAGTGAGGTTGTAAACAAGAATCCACTCATCCCACATGTAGTGTTCATTGTTTTGTCATTCCCTTTTTTTTTGTTTTGTTTCACTTAATTTGGCAATTCGTCTGTGTATTATTGGAGTCTTATTGTTACTGCAGCTATAACAGCAGCAACATACCCCTCTAATATGATGCTTCTTGATTTACAAACCAAAGAGTTCCTCCATTTTCATGCAGATTTCTGTCCCAGATCTGGTGCTCCTTGCTGAATAAAGTTTTTCATTGCAAGCATTGTCCAAGGTCTTCAGTCTTTTTCCAAAGGGTGTTTTCAGACACATCTTTTCTTATTTGGAGAATGGATTCAAAGGAGGATGTAGACCAAGAGCTCTGGACTTTGAACAAGTAAAGAGTAAATACCTGTGTCCTGGGGCCCAGAGTGATCATTCAAGCCTATGGACACTTCCTCACTGTTACATGTCTCTCAAACAAGTCCTTCTGGTGGTAAATACCTTAATGAGGAATGGGGGAAAGTTTCAGATTGTCAAATACGTTCCCAATCGCCCCTCAACCTCCCCATCAGATTCTGGAAGGAGAGGAGAAACAGAGAAATTTCTGAGAACATCAGTAGTTTTTAATGGAGGTAGTGCCTCATTTTTGTAATCTAACACAATCCCATATTAGTTGATTAATTAGCCTCTCTTTTTTTCCTCAGACTTTTTGCTGCTTTTATCAAATAACTCTCAATACTTAGTAGGTGAGCTCTGCTCTGTATGAACAGGATGACAGCCTTTAAAGCATGATTATTTTTCTTTGCATTCATAGCAATATATCCAACACTACTGATTTTTAAGCAAAAAAAAAAAATTATGCTTATGCTCCCAATTTTCATTTTGCAAGCTTTGTGGTGTCTATTCTTAAGAACTGGAAGAATTTGGAAACAATAGGGGAGAAAGGAAACTACTGCAAGTAGTAGAAAACAGTGAAAAAGCTCAAAGAAAATGTGGCTAAAAATGAAAGGGAATCCATGACAGATTTCTGCAGCTGGGAAATATGCAATTTTTTACAGTGTTGCGTGGTCTTAAGGCAAATGCTTTTATAATAAACATATGGAAGTCCGGCAGTTCTCTTTGGCTTTTCCACAGGCTGTGCATTGTGAGTCTCTCAGAGCCAGGTTCTGCAGATGCAAGAGTGCATTTTGGGGCTTTTACCCCTGTTCCTCCCTGTTTCACACACCGTGAAATTTGAAATTCCACTGTACTGTTTAGAAAGAGCAAGATATAGCTGATATTATTTTGTAATGCAAGTAGGTTTCAAAACAAACCTAAAAGACTAATGAGACCCCAAAGCTAGAAAGGAGTAGACAATTGTAGACAAGATAGGAAGTTATTTTGGAAGCTGCTGTGATCACGATGGTAGTGAGACAGAAAGTCTTATGTGACCCACGCAGACAAGTTGGCTGTATATTCTTAGCTGTACGGTTTACAGAAAATAGGGACAATTTTTTTAATGGGTAATATTATGTTCCCAACCCAGGTTTTAACATGGCTATGTTGTCCTGTATTATACCACAAATGGAACTTCTATGGGACTGAATTCTGTGAAAAATAGTTTAAACTGCTAGCTCATACCTTAGATAAGACTCCAACACATTCCGTTTAGATGGCTGAATTCAGGCCTTTGATGGCCTTTATAAATCTTGATAAACTAATTCAGCCAACTTAAGTCTGGATTTCTAACCATTTCTCAACATGACACCACAGAAATTAGGAAATGTAGTTCACTGTCTGCTCAGGAACATAGATCAGAATAGAACTAGAAAATCTTCCACATAAATTAAAATGCATTTTTGCTTTTGTATCTGTTTCATATGGGGTTTTTGTTCAATTGTTTTTTTTTCCCCAATATTTTTGTTTTAATTGTTTTGTATAATACATTTTTAATCTTATCAGAACAAAAGAACTGAAGATTCTTGTTCTGAAATTGCCAAAATAGGATTTTTTTTTTTAACAAATATTGTTGAAATGTGATCTCTGTTCCTTTTGCGACCACATTCTAATGATATTAACTAGGTTTCACAAAGCTGTCAGAGAATGAGTCAGCCTGAGGCAGAAAACTTAAGACTAAAGGGAAAATCTTGCTGCATATCTGTATGATAAGCTTTTAGTTTATGTGGGGTTTAGTTGCCAATACAAAATAGAACATAAAGAGGTTTCAGAGGAGGACATCTGATGTTACATGCTGCTCTTTGCCATACTTCATGTGTTTTTCTTACTGACATCCCATGGAGGTTCTAGAGGTGAAATTCAGCATAGTATCTGATGATTTTTATTTTCCAGCCAAGCTTCCTGTATGTTGAAATAGCATTGTCTGGCTTGGAAAGGTTTCTTAACTTTAACTTACACAGAGCTGTAGGTAGTCCATATTTTAATTTATTCTTTTCAATTCTTTTTGTGCACAGGAACAAAATCTTTCTAAAGACACAGTAATTCATACTTCAAGCACTGCAAAAGCATAATATTTTCAATAATTTAACATCTGTAGCTATACTATTTATTGGATGTCAGTATTTTAGCCTCTGTATAATTGGTCTGCTATAGTTCTTTTAGTTACTAGCTTTGCTGATCCTAATTTTGATAAAGGACTTTCACATAAATTTGGACCCACTGATGTTTTTCTTGGTCTCAAATATCCTCAGAACTGTACCAGCTGGAAATAAGTAACTGAGTTACTATCTAATATGGAGCACATAATTTAACACCTTTCTGGTTGATTCTGCCTTGGCAAAGGCTACTAGCAATGATTAATCTGCCATATTTGCTAAGAATTTTCCTAGCAAATGTACTAATTAAAATTGATTTATCAAATGCATTCGATTTTTTATGTGTATAAATGATTTTTTTTTGCACATTATACTGATTTGTAGTGTGTTTATGATCTGAACTGAATTGAAAACATTGTTTGAATTTCGAAAATACTTTCTACCATTATATTGACAATCAGAGGGAGAAGAAGGATCTGAGATGATGCTCAGCGACAAAAATAATTAATGTCAATTAATTAATGTGTTTTTTATGTCTGAATGATTTTTCTTACCCTTTTCTGCTATTATGAAATTTTAGCAGGGTGTAAATAGTGGGATCATATTTTCTGGTTTTGATCGAATTTGATTTTTTTGATTGATTCTCTACAGAACACTGAATATATTTATTTACTATAAATAACATTCCAAAATTAATAGCAGCATTATGTAGCTGTGATAGCCAATGCTATCAGACAGGCAACCTGATGTAGTTTGAAAAGAGTAGAAGGTTGAAGCTTTCAAACCCTTTTTCATGTCTGATAAAGACAGAGCAAACATTAAACATAGTGGGGAGTAATTGCTCTGGATATCATTGAATTTTATTAATAAGTTAGGAAATTTTGAGAATAGTAGTAGGAAACTAGGGAGAAAGAGAGGGAAAGAGTGCCTTTATGTGTGTCCATTCTTAAAATGGTAGAATGGCTAGTAGGTAGAAAGACAGAATACTTCCTGCACATGCGAGCTAGAAATAGTATGCAAAAATGGTAAGGCATATACCTTTCCAGCACATAATATATGAAGGAAATTCCAATGGACTATCACAAAACCTCCATGCTTTAGGCCAGAATTTTGCTTATCCTGTAATACTATACATATTGGTAATCAAACTCATCTCCTGAAAGTTTAGGTTTGAGTTTGGGATTTTTTTTTCCCCTTAACTAGACTGCAGCCATAGTAATTGTTTCCAGTGCATGCTTGGCTCATGTCAGACTTGAAAAAGGGCTTGCGTGCCCTAAAGCTTGATCTTTTTTGCTTCTCTGGACTGCACCATTTGGCCTAATAACAGGTATTATCTCTCTCTAGATGTTGTTTTTAGGAAAAGACAGACTGAAAGGGAGAAGAGATGGTGTCTACCTTTACACTATGAAAATAAATTCTAAAATGACCACTTCTATCTATAGAAGCCTGATCAAGTTAGAAAGACTGCATTTTTTTAATGTCTGATAATGCCATTATTAACGACCACAGACATTTCTCATTTTTCCAGACTATTTCACAGTCGTGTGGGTACTATTAGCCTGCATACAACAGGGGAGATCAGCTGATGTGTAAAGACTTTCCTAAGCTTAATTGGCTAGTTTTGCATTTTGCAGATGTTAGATTTCCAAATCAATAATCCTGTAAATGCACACAATCAGATCTGGTGTAACACAGAATTTGATTTGCTGCCGCCTTGGTAAGACAAATCTCATTTGCAATGGAAGACGTTGAACCTAAAGAGAATACGCCTATGTAAATTCTCTTACCCAAGGGTAAATTATAGAATTGAATGTCAAGGTCATCATGACAGACAACACGTGCCTTGCAGAAGATGAAACTGCTATGTTATATACTCTGTTTTTTAATATTTTAATGAAGCCTATTTGAAGAGTTCATTTTCTTTTTTTATTTTTTTAGCACTAATTTTCAGCCCACGTGGCAACAGTAGCAGTAGAGGTGTGCAGCCGCGTTTTGTTGCTGCAGAAACAGACTGCACTGATGCTGCAGCTGCGCTCCGATACGCCATTTACTCAGAACAAACAGGGGGTGGTATGGCAGTTGCTATGGCAACCCGCTCTACTTCAGAGCAGCCAAAGGCCTCTCAGCACATTTTGAAATTGCTTCCTTCTCATTATGCTTCAGCAGTCAAAAAAGGTGATGCCTGCAATTAAATATCAATGAATAGATTTAGTTTAAAAATTAAATTACATTTTTAGACTGCTTCTTGGCATGTGATTCAGCTAGAATAGATTGTTACAGCAATAATACAAACAGTTTACTCAGTATTTTTCAGGTCTGGATTTTCACAGGAAAAGTAGATGTCTGTTAGCACACATTTCATGTAACATAATGTCATAAACTTTCCATGAAACATTTTGTGTGAGTGTGGAACTTGAAGGGAAGGGTAGTGCACAACATGATAGCAGTTTAATATGGGAAATCTTTTTATTTAAGCAATACCACAAGGTGAGCAAGGTGAGGGGAAGCATGTGAAAATTAAGCGATGACATTGAACTGATAAGCTGTCTAACAGTTATGTACTGATATTATTGTTTCAAAACTATCCATGCTTTCAGTGTATATCCTAGAGTGTGCTGTTTTTCTTCTCTCCTATGTAAATATTCTCTGCAGTACTACACAAAATGGCTGAAAAATGTGTCTTTCACATCAGAGAGTGAAGCATGAAAGTGCAATGGGCATTTGTGTTTAAAGGATATAATGGACCGTACATGGAATCTGCTGCTGGTTTAATGATGTCCAGTGGAGCTGCTGGAAATATATTCCATTCTGAAATGTAGTCCTGTTCAAAAACTAGACCGGTATGTAATTGGCAAGGATCAAGATACTGCTCAGCTGCTTCATACCACCATGCAATTCTCTGGTTGTTCTATTCTTTCCACTCTTGCTTGTGAATATCTAATTTGCATAACAATTTTACAGTGACTTCTTAATAACATGTAGTATGCCAAATGTTATTACTGGATTACGAGGTAATCTGATTTCTTGAAATCCCTGAACAGTTATGCTCAATAACCTCAAGATGAATGTACAGGATCTGCTAACGTGACTGCCTTGTAGCCTGAGAACACTCAGGCTGGTTACCTGTGACAAATGTACCTTGCTTAGATTCCTTGCTCCCTTCCACTGAAGCATGCATTGACCAGAACATATGTGAATGCGGAAGAAAATTTAAAAACTCACTTTGCCTATTTCTTGTTACTCGACTATCCTGGTATTTACAATACTGAAGAGCAGATGTCTGACTCTGGAAGTGCAGAGTATGTGTATGCATGTACTTGTGTGCATCATGTAGATGTGGGTATACAAATGGTTATTTTATTACCTCTGAAGCTTTTTTTCTTCTACAGCTATATAGTAGAGTAAAAAAAATATTACTGACCAGTTACACGCTTTTGTTTCATTAAAACGTAGTTTGAGGTCCATTAAAAAAAGAGTTGAAAGGTTGTCCCAAGAAGAGGAAGCCATACTTGTCCTGTCTGCATACGTCCTGTCTGTCTGGAGGTGGTCATGCCACCATGCACGCACAATGCACTGCCATATCAACTGAGCTCAAATCATGTTTGGAAGAGCCTAATCAGTTTGCTCCAGATTGCTCTCTCTAGGAAGAAAGCTTGGAAGAGAGCTCATGGGTTTGTAATCACCAGACTTTGATCCTGAACCAGCTCATGAAGTGAGCCTAATCGATATAGTAAGCACATCCAAACACTAATAAAACTAAATGATTTGGAGCAAATGATGCACTCAGCTCAAGTACCATTATGGGACAATTCTTGTCAAAATTGTTTATTGGGAATACCCCACTGAAACTGATGGGTCTACATGCCTGTCTTATAATGCTGGAGAACAAGTTCTGTATCTGTATATGGAACCGATGCATATGTAGTCTTCAACCTTGAGCAAGGTCTGAGATGGTAAATGTCAATGTCAGACCACATATTTTGAATTGTGAATTGACAATGTAATTATTACTTTGTGAAGAGGAGCATTAGTAACTCAGTTATGCTGAATGAAAGTAATTTTTAAATCCACTTGTTCCAAGATTACAGTTTCTTGTTAACATCTTTGGAAATGTGTATGTGTTTTTAGATGTGGATAACATCTAAGTGTAAGAGCCCCTATTTATGCTGAGTGTAGCTGAAGCCTGATAAATGTCCAATAATATCACAAAGATATATTTTTAACAATGAGTGTGTTTGCATGTTCACATGAGAAAACCCAGATAAAAAAATCTGTTGCAAAAGAAGTCCCGTGTTTGTAAAGAGGCAGTTGATGAATATAAAAAAGACTCTTGTGTAACATCCAAGTCTTTGTTGGTAGTGAACAGATGCTACACCAGCAGTCCTGGGACTTTCATGGAACTACTATGAATATGTTCACAGCATGAGAAGACGGGCAACATGCTGCTAAAATGCTGCTTCCCAAATCCCAGGACTGCTCTAGTGCTGTTGTAGTGTCTGCCTTAATTCAAAGGCATGCTTAAAAAAGACCCATTATGATCTAGCATTCTGAAATTGTGTCAGTGATTTTATAGTTTAGCCTGTTTAGGGCTGAAGGGCTGGGAAGAAAAATGTTGATCTTGCTATATTCTGATGTAGAAGAATCTGCCTTTGTCTTCGAGATTCTTGGTTCAAGTGCTAATAAGTCCTTTCACAAATCATAAAATGATTTAAAGGAGTTATTTAATTAGCCAGGTTTATCTTATGTTGCAAATGCACATAAAGAAGCCACCACTGTGTCACAAGGATTCTTTATTTTTGCTTATTAACCATTATTTAGAAGGGATGAATACTACTGAAAAAAGGATCTTACCCTCCAACTATGCAAAGTACAACATAAAGGAAAAGTTTTTTACTTTTGTTTTTAAACTCTTTACAGTAACCTGTCTTTACCTCTTCAGTCATGCTTGACTCAATTATGTGCTTGGAATGGTATAGAATTTAGAAGAAAACAAAGAAAATAAATATGGAGAGAGTGAGACTGATTAATTAGCAGAATATTGAACAAACTTTTTTTTTTTTTTGGATGACAATTTTTGAAGACAGGTACAATGTCAGTGATAACAAATGCCTGCAGCAACACTGGAAAGAGGTAAGGAAGAATTAGCAGCTGTTAGAGTTCTAGGCATGTTGGGTTATATCTTAAGTGGTTTCTATTTCCTAGTTGACACAGAGAATGGAAAAATATAGGGAAACAGTGAGGCAGAGAAGTTTACTGACTTACTTTGTGACTCAATTTAAGAGTTAAATGCAATTAGATTAAATAGATATGAGATCACAGTGAAGACTGAAGATCAGAAGACCCTAGAAGGTTGTGAGTTCAAGACCGGTGAGACAAAAAAAAAATTATTTGCTGCAGTAGACAGTTATTCCCCATTAGATGCACTGTGTCAGAGCTGGGAGACAAAATGGAAGTAAAATATATCAGAAAATAGGTCTTAAGGTGCAGTAAAACTGGATGGTTCATGGCTCAACAGGGAATGTACACAATGGCTTAGTTTCCCTCTGTTTTGTCACCTTTGATTTAAATCATGAGATTTTAGTGGTCTAATTGTCAGGGTATTGTACGGGCTGGTGGCTCCCTGGGGCTGGGCACCAGGAGTGTGGGGCCTCTCTGGGTCCATCAGGGCAGGGCCCTGTGGGCAGGGCCTGTCCCAGAACCCTGCCAGGAGCGGGACACCAGCAGCACCGGGGCAGCCCCAGACCCCGGCACCGGGCACCTCCTTGGGGATGGGGCTAGAGCCGGGCCATGGGCCCGCGGGTGGGCCCGGCTGGGAGGGGGCTGTGGCCGCGCAGGGCAGGGCTGTGGGGAGCTGGAGCCCGGCCCTGCTGCGGCCTCGCTGGGCAGGGGCTGGCCTCAGCACGTGGTTGTGTCACACTTTGCAGTGACAAAAGCTTTTGACTCTTTTATTGCCTCATAAAGCAAGCACAACTGATCAGAGCGTGAGGACAGGAATGGAGGGGAAATAGCCCTATTCTAATATTGCCATTATCATGATAAATATTCAGAAGATTAAGGAAAATTTCTACAAAATGTTATGCTGTTTGGATAAACCAGTAGATTACTGAGGAGTGATACACTTATCTGGTTAAATTCTAGCTTCTGGAAAATGAATACAAGCTTCTGAAAAATGTAGTGGTGGCTTTTAAAATAAATTTGTACTACTATGGAGATGGTAAACACAGCCCAGACAAAGCTTGGCTATAAGCTACTTGCCATCTCTATAGTAAGCAGAGGAGCATTCAGCTACAAAAGGTCAATGAAAAGCAAGAAGTCACAGTCATAGGTTCAAATAAGGACTGTGTAGAAAACAAGCATTCCGATTTGACATTTTGAATCAGGGTAAAATGAAGGCATTTTATTTTATTTTATTTTATTTTATTTTGGTTGTATTTTTATTGATCGAACAATAGATAAGACACAAAGACTTAATAGTCCAGTGTTCTGGAGGCCCATTGGGAAGCAGGTAGATCTAGCTGCAAGGCTCTATTTCTGCATGGAACAGTGAAGCTTCTGCTTCTCATTTAACAGCTCTTGGTGTCAAAGGGACTTGGGGAAGAGGGCTGAAGAAAGGAGGGGAGTTAATGGCTCTAGTGTCTGCCATGATGAGGGAATCCAGGGACTTGAATCCCATACTCTTACAAATTGGTTAACTGTGTTAATTGCATTACAGCTGACCTTTTTGAGGTGCATATTTCATGTTAGCCATATAATCTCCCCTGATCATCCTACATTAATGAAAATTGTATTTTTCTGACCAAAAAGCGATCCTGAGTTCTTCTAAAAATGACATCCTTCTTACTAGTGAAATAACAGATGTTGATATAGCAACTATAAAGTTGATAATTTTTGTATGGAAAGCAAGGCTAATATTTTCTTTTTTTTTTTCTTTTTTCTTTTTTTTTTTTTTTTGAAGCAATAACTTTTTTACATAGCATTTCTGGCCTCCTGGTACAGAAAGTTGACTATACTATGGTATGTGCTGCCTTGTTGAAGCTCCTTTGTGCTGTACTGTATTTCTGTCTGCTGCAAAGGATTACAAATTAGGCAATTGCAGTACACTGCAATTACTCCTAAAATGACTGCAACATAAGCATACTTTCAATCAGAACCAGTCTTGTTGGAAGAGGTATCTATACTTTTCTCTGCCCTGAAATGTAAGAGCAGCTCCTTTGTGTACTGCTGGTCCTAGCACTTGCTAGGTGTGGTTGAAAGTAACAACTGTAACAGGCTAACAGGTTACCAAAACTTTCTGAACAGAAAAATGAGCAGACACTGGACAGTTATTGCAGAAGCTCAGACCTCACACACAGAAATAAGCTTTTCAGCAAAGCCAGAGCTTCCTCTACATTGGCATAGAGAAGCATTTCTTCTCAGGCAGACTGGTTCTTCCCCCCCAACCCCCCAAGAAAAACACTTGGTTCTGAGGACCCAGAATTTTAATAGGGAGTTACTTGGTGAGGTCCTGGTAGTCCTGTGGACTTGAATGATCATTAACGCTTGGGGTGGGATAGCTCTGGAGAGCATCTTCCAGTTTAGCTTCATCCAAAACAGATCCAGTTCAAGAGCTTTCGGACCTATCTGCGACATGAACCAAAGCACGCTGAAAGAGTAATGAGATTTGCTTGAAAGATGTACTCCTCATCTGAAGTGACATGCTGATGTAAGCATGTCCTAATATATCTTATTACATTGATTAATACAAAAGTTCTACCCTATAATGATCAGATTCATAGTGTCGCTACGGCTAGCTGTACAAATATTTAGGTAATGTAGCCCAGTGTCATTACTATCATATATAGGCACCTCATAATAAAACATTTCCTTTGTTCACAGACTTCCCAAACTATATTATGAAGCTAATTATTATTCTTGTAACAGAATTGCTATATAGCCATTATGTACTTTGTCTGTGTGTATGCTTAACGCTCAAAGGCTTTGCGGTAGAGAACTGAAGAGTACTCTTACCTTGGCTTCTCAAATGAAATTGCTTTCTATCCTTTTTGTGTGTACAGAATGGTTAATAGAAAAATGGAAATATTACTACCAGAGGCAGAACTTCTTTTTCTATCTTAGTGCTCTCTCTCTCTTTCCCAAAGTCTAGCTGGCAAATACATCAAAATACTTCTAATTCATGGGAATAATAACTGAAAATCTTCCACATACTTGATGCTGTTTAGCTGACTTACAGCATGGACTGAGTTCAAGTGTTAGGGACCTTTTGTTGTGCTTGCATTCTCTTATTTCAGTTCCATTTTATGCATGTTCGTGTATGCACGTATACATCTTTGTTACTGGAAAACTCTTGGGGGTTATTCCATGCAGTCTCTGAGAGGGAGAATGGAAACTGAGATTGGATTGCAACAGCAGTTTAGAAAGGGAGTGGATTCCACTGCCTGAGGCCAGCTTCAAGGAAATGAAGCACTGTTTTGCAAGGCAAGATGCAGTCTATACTGAAGCTTATTGTGCGTTTCACGGGACTGCAAATTCCCATAACCTTAATTGAACTTTTTGAGATTTTCTTGGTGTAGGTTTTCTAAAGCTTTGACTCTTAGGATCATATATTAGGTCCGCATGCTTTTGCTTGAGAGTAACTTTTATACTCATGCTTGTACAACAAAAGCTTTACAAGTGATTTGAATGTAACCAATTTGTCAAAAGCCGAATGAGAAATACAAAATAACTTCACACATCTTTGTTATTCAAAATGATTTAGTGGGATCTGACATGTGGAGTTTCTTTTATTTAAGTTCTCAAGATTGGAAAAAATGTTACTGAAGCTTGTAATGTCCCAGTATCTACCTCCACTGCAAAGAATCCTGGTGTCAAGTATTGTATCCCTTTTCCTATAGTTGCTGATTTCTTGTGTGTTTTGTGCTTGAGAAAGACTGTGAAGCCTTCCTGTCACAGCAAGATAAAAAGGGTTATCAGTACTGCTGAATGTTTGTTATCTTCTGTTTCCAAATTTGCCCCAAAGGATTCTTTTATTTTTATTTTTTTATTTTTATCTTCTGGAAACTATTTCCAATATTTATTGCATCATAGCCAGAAAATATCTTGATATTAAAATTCATATTCTGTGAAATATTAATACAATCAATTAAAATACCTTGTTCTACTATGCCGATTTAATTCCTTCCTTACTGACAATGTACAGAGGCTTGCCATGGGATTTTTCTGTTCTTTCTCTTTTCTGAAACCTTGGTGAGATTCAGCAGTCACATTGGACATCTCAGTGACGCTATTATGGGATATTAAGGAGAAATCACAGTGCTATCAATGCCACCAGTGTTCTGGTTCTTCTTTGGATGGGTTGTTCTCTACCTACGTTTTTCCTTGTCTTCTCTTTTTAATATTGATGATGTTACCAATTGTCCTGCTGTTGAAAGGAAATGAATTCAGATTTCAGTTTTAATTTCATTAAGAGTTCAGTAAGGAAAGGGAAAGTCTTTCAAATGACCAGACATATGTGAAATTGGTAGATGCTCTATAAGCATAAGCAACAACAGGTAAAAAAAAAGTGTTACTTTATGTTTGCTTGTTTTGTTAGGGGAGACTTTATACCTACTTCTCAAATAGTGTAATCTCCAATTCTGTTATGTTACATCACGACTACTGCCACGTACGTTGTATATGATGGGCAGAACTCTTGCAGAAGAACAACTTTTCATTTTTGAATCTGCTCTTGAAACAAAATGAAACTATGGCTTTGTTCAGTCACTTTGTATCTATGGAAGACTGGTTCTGATTTTTAAAGGCAACAAGATATGCCTTAGTCTTGGGCTTAGTGTGAAGAATACACTTAGACTGTGTACTACAATTGAAATTCCGGAAAGCTGGCCTCATGGAGATTTCTTTGTCTTATTTTTTTTTCTGTCATAAGAGGTGAAACAGTTTTGCAGGATGAACACGTACAACTACAAGGGAAGGAAAGGCAAAAGCTAAAGTCCTGCTTGAGTTCTGAAATTACTGCCTAGACAATACAGGGATGAATGATGTGGGAGGCACTGCATGTGGAAATGCCATCCCAAAATTGTGTGTGGTAGTGATGGAAATTAAACATAAGAGATTCTTTTTATTAAAGTCTAATCTTTTTAAATGCCTACAAGGGAAAACAAAAACAAGAAAGATCCCAAATCCTAAGGTGACCATAGCCAGATCAAAACATCTGCCTGTAAAAGAGCAACTATACCATTTAGGCATGGCTGCATGAATATGTGGCTAGTACTGAGGATTTCAGCCCAAACTTTAGAGGATCATTGCACTTGAAATTATTGTTATCTTGTCTGGATGGTGGAAGTAGGACAAACTGTATTGGCTGCCTCAAAATACTTTGGCAAGTCTTGTAGGGAAAGAAAATATATTTGATTAAACTAATTGATTTGTGGAGGAGAAACAGATAAGCTTTTGGTGACACAAGTGCATCTTCAGATCTGCTGCAGTGATGCATATCTATTTTGATGTTACAACCAGTATTTCTGCTGACTAGCTATAATTTTTCCCCTTTGTAGTGTAAAGAAGGTGAACTGGAGGTTCTTTAGATGAGTGTGGCCCGTATGAAACATTTGCGGTTTTGATGTTAGAAGTCTGGTATCTTGTTCTTATTTAGCTAAGGATTTCTGAGATTTCTAGGACATGATGTGGTTGTTTAACAATGGGCAGCTAAGCACCACCACACTGCTCTCTCACTCCCTCTCCTCAAAAGGATGGGGGAGAAAATACAATGAAAAAAAGCTCATGGATTGAGATAAGGACAGGGAAATCACTCAGCAATTACCATCATGGGTAAAACAGACTCAGCATAGGGGAGGTTAGTATAATTTATTGCTTATTGATAACAGACTAGATCAGTGAGAACTAAAAGCAAACTAAAAACACCCTCCCCCGCCCCACATTCACCCTTTTCTACCTCCTTCCCCTGAGTGGTGCAGGGGGATGGAGAATGGGCGTTGTGGTCTTTACTGCTCCTTCATCTTCACTCTCCTTCCCTGATCCAGCATGGGGTCCCTCCCACAGGATGCAGTCCTTCAAAAACTGGTCCTGTGTGGGCTTCCCACAGACTGAAGTTCTTCAAGAACTGCTCCGATATGGGTCCATATCATGGGGTCCATCCTTCAGGACCAAACTGCTCCAACATGGGTCCCCCACTAGCAGCAGTTCCTGCCAGACCTCCATGGGCTGCAGTTCTGGCCTGGAATCAGCTCCTGCATGGGCTCTCCATGGGCTGCAGCCCCCTTCCACCTCCTTTGGAAGGTACTACAGGTGCTCTAGGGAGCAGGTGCTTCCTCCATGAGCTGCAGAGTGGATATCTGCTCTGAAATGGTACACCATGGGCTGCAGGGCAACAGCCTGCTCCACCATGGTCTGCAGGGAAGCTTCTGCCTGGAGTACTTCCTTCCCTTCTTTCTTCACTGACCTTGGTGTCTGCAGGGCTGTTTCTCTCACATTTTCTCAGTCCTCTCTCTCCCAGCTGCTGTTGCACAGCAATTTTCCACTTTCTTAAATCTACTCTCCCAGAGGCACAACCAGCATCGCTCACTGGCTCAGCTCTGGCCAGCAGTGGGTCCCTTTTGGAGCCGGCTGGAGCTGGCTCTTATCTGACATGGGGCAGCTGCTGGGCTCTTCTCACAGAGGCCAACCCTGCAGCCCCCCTGCTACCAAAACCTCGCCACATAAACTCAATACACACAGGTAAAAACCTGAGCTAGAAAGAAAATATCTCATTTACTGACTGCTCTGTCATTTTTCTCTTGGTTATTTGTCTGCAATGGCTCTTACTATTAGTTTCTGGCTAAATATTATTATCTTGTCTGACAAAGAGGACTGTGTTGTCATCCTCCTGTTTTGCTACTAGAGTTGTAGAAAGTCAGCACCTTATGACGTCTATTTTCAAACATCTATAAGCAAGTAGCTTCTCATAAACCAACAAATGTTTTGACTTTAAACTTCAGAACAAAAAGGACCACCAGCACATAATTTCTACTAAGTCTTTCTGCACATGAATGAAACCACAACACTGATAGCCATCCTGTGTTAAGTATCCAGTTTTTGTTCCCCGCCCCACTCCTCTTTGCTGTTAAAAAAGATGCTTTTGTGTCAGCTTTTTTGCACTTGAGTTAAAAGCAGCTACTACTAGTATCATGCTGTGTAGGCAGATGTATAACCAGGCACAATTAGAATCTCAGGATGAGCTGTCTTCTCACAGATACGCGAAAAAGTTCTGCTCCTGCTTCAGGTTTTGAAATAATTTTCTTTTTAGATACAAGTCAGTTACAGTGATACCTTAAGTAAAACCAAAATAGTTTGAAATTATCAAATAGAAATACTATTTTTTTAAAGCTTTTTTATACTATTTGGGAGGGGAATGAATTTTGCTTAGTTCATGATTAGTTCTTTAGGCTAGCTATTAAAATGAACCAAATGGAAAACCTGTGGAGACTGTATGTTTCTTCCCCAGGATTTTAAATAATAATGTGTCCCAGAAGAGGTTTGTGAGCCACTTGAGTAAAGGTCAATGACATTCTTTTGTGTGGGAAGTGAGCTGGTCAAAGTAGAAGCTGACCAGTTCCCCATAATGCTCCTCACAAATGTATACGACAGATAAGACGATAATCGATTAAAGCAGGAGTACAAGACAGCTTTACTACAAATGGTTTTATAAGTTTTCGAGATATTATTAGATGTGAAAGCTTGAACTTCAGGGAGCTCTTGGAATGTCTCAGTGAATATTACAAGCTTCATTTGAGGTCTTGCAGAAGTTACAAGGAAGGCAAGTGTGTCTGTGGATTTTTCTTGTCTGTGAACAATAATAAGAAAGAATGTTACGACTACAAGCTTTTACAACATAAGTAAACCTTAAAGCCATTCCATTTTTTGGGCTGAAATATCTGGATTATGGCTGAAACTAGATGAATGACATTTTCCTGTGATGTAGGAGATGTGTCCCTGTGCTTGTAAGCACTGGCTGGAGAAGCACAGGCTCTTACGTGAGGCAAATGGGGTTGGGTGGTTATGCAAGCCTAACCATCTACATCAGGGACAAGTGCACCACCTGGGCTGGAGAATGAGTTCTAGATTTTTTATTTTTTCTTAAATTTCTGGTTAATCAGAGATGGTCTTCTGAATGTCAGATTTAGAATTCATGGGGATTATTTTGCCTTTTTGGTAAGTTTCTGTTGTTTGCATTCTCATAGCTCAAATCAACCCTAAGGTTGTCTTAAAGCTTTATTTGGTCAACGCTTTAGAAAAACTTGGTCTGACCTTTGTGTAAACAGCAGAATTGTTTTCATTAGGGATAGATACTGGATTTTTGAATTATTAAATACAAAAAGTTGAGCTTTGGTGAAAATTTTTTGTGGGTAGTTTTCCAAACCTGAAGTAGAAACTGGAAGTTATCAACAACATGCTTTAATGTTGAATCAGTTAAGTCTGAAATACTAATTTTTCATTCATATAAGAATGAAATATTCATTCTTCAAGAAACTAATTTTTTTTTTTTTTTAATGTACTTGTGGTATTTCTTAGGGTATAGATAAGGAATTTGCAGCCTCCGCTGGTAAAGTCAGTATGGCTCCCACTTCTTTAAGTGATATAATGAGTATATCCAAAAGAAGCTTAGTTATTACTATTAGTTCTTATTAACACATTTAGTCATGTGTTAATTTCTGCAAATATAACTTGCAACTTTGCAAGTTTGCAGCTTGCAAATTTTGGCTCTTTCCCCTAGTCCTGATGGGATTTTAGGTCCAGGCAAAGATACCTCATAAATTTGTAAGGTAGAGGAATCAGTTTGGGGTTCTACTAATTGTTCAAGTCCTCCTTCCCTTCCATCTCAGAAGCTGCTGCTGAAAATGTGATTTTTAGTGCTCAGTTTCCCATTAAAGTCACTCTCTATTACAACTCATATATCTATGAATCTATGACATTGAAGTCAGTCATGATCCTAAATATTCCCTTTCACAGTCTGTATAAGTCTTGCATAACAAGCTACATGCCACGGATGCCAAGATCTCAACTATTTGGTATACTGACTTTTTTCATCATTGGTAGATGTTGGACATGAACTACTCTTCTCCATGCCTGCCACTTCTCCTGGGGCTGGAAGGATCTCCAAAGTTATATGTGATTTTAATCTTTATTCTTGCTGCTTCGCCCATGTTTCAAAAACTTTGCTCTGCTATCCTCAGGATAAAAACTAGATTAACTCTACTAATGTTCATCAGAGAAAACTTGAATTAGCACCTGTTCTTAGGTCTGGGAGAACCCAAATCTCTAGAGTTGGTAATGATCAGTTATTTTCCATCAAAGAAATGTCATCATGAATTGTATATAGTTTTTCATTGACAGCTAATGACTCCTAAGATTATTTCTAAGTCTCCTTTAATCACTCTTATTTTTTCCTGATTTCCATTGCATGATGGGAGGGAAGGTGTTTATTTCTTTGTGGCACTACTGTCACCGTATTTCTTAATTTTTAAGTCTTTCTGGCTTTAGAAGTGCAACATATTTGCCTTTCTGTTAATGGCTAGTACTCAACTTCAAAAATTTTTCCACAGTTCATCAGCTGTAGGGAACTGCCTTTCACAACACTCACTTAGCAAACTGGTTTGATTTCATCTGGTATTCCCACTGTGGGGCAGATGGCAGAAATGGCTTATGTCTCTGCTACTCAGGCATGGTGTCTTCAGATCCCTGCGTCAGAAGTGCATAATGTAGAGGGAAGCAATTTTTGGCTGCTCACTCAATATAGCTCCCTTGAGTGATGAGGCATGTAAGCCTTCAGGCTCAAATCACAGAACTGTTTTGTTTTCCTTGTCCCTGCTCTCTCCCTCCCTTCCTTCTTCCGTCCTTCCCTCTCCCTTTTTTAGTAAATTAGGAGATTAGATTATTAATTCTGTTCTAAGACACTGCTGAATGCAAAATAATATAAGCTGAGTGATTTCATGCTGCTTCAACAATCGGAACAAAGCAGAATATGCTATTATGTTATACAAATATCAATGTATTATAGATTGCAAGTGCTGACTTACTGGTGTTAAAACTAAATATATAGGCTGTAGTCAATGCCTTTTTAGCTTTCATGAAACTGTAATATCAGAGTTTGTCACACAATGCTGTAACTATGATTCTAATGTAAAAAAATAAATTCTTAATGTGATTTCTTTGCTTCATATTATTATTATTCTGCTTAGTCTTTTTAGCTTGTGTGATGCTTATGTTATAAAGAAAAAAATTATTTGCACTCATCTTCTGTAATACGCATACTGTGGACATTAGGGCCAATGAAGGCCACAGCAAAAAGCTACTGAGGTTGAATGTTTCTCCTGTATACTCCGAAGCTTTTATTGCATCTGGTCTTATATGTTCCTTTAAACCATTTGCACTGAATTTTAATTCTGTATATTACTCCTCGAGCTTTAGTTCTAAAATCTAGTATAAGATTTTATGCTTTATAAAACTACTGTAAAATACTAAAGCTTTCCATGTTTCTTGATAGACAGTGTGTTCTAAAGTTTAGCTTATGTGCCAACTTTGCCCTTAGTATTGACTGATGGTGCATGGTAAGAACAGCAATGGAATTTTGATTTTCTGAGGCGGAAAGTAGAAACTATCTGTACGACTTCAGGACATATCCCTTCTGAGGTGGAGAAAGATGTTCAATTCTTACATGTCTTTCAGTTAAGTCATTTTGGCATTGATATTCTATTATCAGAGTTACGTCCAACTAAACTCTAAGCAAACAAAGCAGTTCACTGTGTGGCTGGGGGTGAAGTCTGAATCCATATTCCAAAATGCCTGTGCCCCAGCTCTTTTAAATACATGTGTTTCCCACTGTAACTGGGTGGCTGTCCTTCCAGACACCCTATTCAAAGAGGTTACTGATTTCAGCTTTAGATAGTTAAAATAGCAAGCTGATACTCTTGTAAAACTACATAATTGCCTTGGTTTGAATTATTTCACTGTAGGAAATATAGAAAAGCCAACAAAAGTCCTAATTCCAGAGCAACACTTCTCTATTCTTTATGGATTCTGGGACCTCTTATAGCCATTGAGGAAACTGGAGAAAATGAGGGAACGACAATGAAACTAGGGGAATCCTGCTTGATAATGTATTTTCTCTGGAGTTACTCTCTAGAAACCAGTAGATAGATAGTTTCAGTTCCCTGTTTGACTCTTTCCTTTTCATTCTCCATGATCTTCATGGTACATATGCAAAGTACGCCTGCCAGGCCAGCTGCTTCTCTCACATAGCTCATAGAGAAAGAGAAATTTAACTTTTCATTTTTTATTTTCCTCATGCATCATTATAGGAAGAACAGACCCTGTGGTTCTAGAGTAAGGAAAAATTTTACCTGCTGAAGGAAGGCACAGATGAAAGGAAGAAGGATCACGGTTTGTCATGGCTAATTGTCGTTTCAAAGCAACCTGCATAGACAGTTGGATATTTTTAAAAATCCAAGTTCCCATTTGTGGAACTGTCATCAAACAAAATACTATCCAAAACTTGATCATTTTCTGAAATTTTCATTAGTACCTTGAGAATCCAGCAAAAATCCAAGGTCTCCATTGTAATAAGGGCTATAATAACTCGGTTCATGTCCTTTGGAGATCGTCTTCCAAGAAGTAAAGGAAAAAAAAAGAAATAAAGGGGAGTTGAAATTGCTTACCAGGATTTATGGAGCTGGATTTAGAAACTAGTTCTCAGATTTCCCAATTTTGATTTCTGATCACTTTGCAATGAAAGCAGTAATCTTGTATCAGAAAGTCACATTTATGCCAAGTAAACCTAGAGAAGAACCTGTATGCCATAAAAGGCTACTGTACAGTTGAAGCAGAAGGTTTGTTGACAATACAAACATACATTAGCCAGTCCGCAAGTATTCTGTTTTTAACAGTAGATTCCTTTGTCAAACTGTATATACTTTAATGATTTTTAAAGTTTTTAATTAGTATTCAAACAGCCATACAGAGCTCGGGCTTTACATTTCATCTGTTCTTGGTCATAAACTATTTATTAAAGATTCCCAAAGGTTCAAAATTACATTCTAAATGGAAATCCTGTGTGGACACATTTATCATTGGAAGCCCAATGAAACTTTGTGTAGAGAAAGCAAAAGCACAATATGTGTGTGGCTCAAATGTATAAACATGTTAGATACTGCTTGCAAATGACATCACCTTTTGAGCTAAGGGCCGAAATGACATAAAAGCAAGTTAAATGGTATTTTCAGCTGAAAAGAGTGAGCAGGAANAAAAAAAAAAAAATTGGATTTTTTCTTTGTAAAAACAAGATTTCAAACTTTTATCTTTAAACAGGAAAAACATAATTCACAGAGTTTTAAAAATATTCTAATGTTAAATTAAGCTATTAATATTCTCTAATTCTGTGATAGCTGACAGTTAATTTTCTGGTTTTGATGTGCAGTTATCATTGTGCAGATAGCTTTGTGTGTGCTAAAGCTTTGGACCACATGTCTGGAGAGATTTGCAAATCCACATCAAAAGTTTTACAAGATGTATGGAAGTTAGAGATTTAAAAAGAAAATAGAAAACATAAAAAATAAAGGTTTTTATCCTGGAGATAAGCTTATGAAATATCCTTTAAAGTTACTAGTTGATAGTTTCCAGTTAGTAAATTGAAAATAATTGTCACAGCTGGGGTTATTTCTGGAATATGCATTATATTCAGTATGTGTGACAGTACATGTACAGTAACTAGAATGAAAGCATATACTGCATTATGATGAGTTACAGTGAAGTGACAAAAAACTTAATTCCTTTGGTTTCCAAAACAGACATTTTTTTCAAAAAACACATTCCTTAATAGTAGTATAAGAACAGAAATTAAATTACAGTATCTTAAGGAACCAGACATCAGCATTCTTTTGATGACAGTATTGTGTCTGAAGTCACACACAAAATAAAATTATCAGTAATTTAGAATTGGCATGAAATTGAAAGAGAGTTGTATACTACTGTTACTGCTTTGACTTCTCCAATGTTCTGGAAAAGGCACACTGGACTGTTTCGAGATTTTTGGTTTTACCTTTTACAGCCTTCCTACCTGTGATAAATTAGGAGGGTATGTTGAAAAGTCTTAGGATCGCAATATAGAAATCTATTTTCATGATTCACCAAGAAATGAGAATAATCAACAAGAAAACCAAGAATGTGTGCATAGCAGTATATCATGCTGCCTGAAAAATTGTTCTGTATCTTTTTTTCTAAACTATTTTATTCTATCTTTTATCTCAGTACTCTCAACTTAGTCTTTAATGAAGTCCAATGCAGTTATGGAAAGACCCATCCATCAGAAAAAAAAAAAATCAAAGTTTCCCTTGAGATGACCATGTGCCAAAAAAGGAAAAAAACTCAGAAACCTTTAATAGATTATACAGACGTGTACATACATTTTTTTTTTTCTAACCCTTTCCTTGTTATGTAAGGAAATATTTGGGCATTTGATGGGAACGTGATTCTTAGCTGAAACAAGTCAAAACAGCTGAAAGGAGGAAATCCTACCTCTCTCTTCATGCTATGCTGATGCAGCTATTGTTTTGCAATGCTCCATCAGTAACTTTTGTAAAGACCTCATCTGAATTTCTTTCAAGAAATGTGGAAAGTCTTGAGATCTTTCTTATTCGGTTAAAATCAATGACTTCGTATCCTCTGCAGCTTGAATAGAAATTTTCATTCCATTATTTGTGTAGGAAGGATTTCTGTTGTTGTTAAATGGTATTAAAAATGGGCTGTATATTTCATTATCCAGTGTACTGGTGTAGGCTATAAGATGTGAGCTCGGCATTTTTGTTTTTATGTTTAGCCCATGTTTTGGATTTTATTTGTAAATTTTGACATTTGTAGATGTAGAGGTATCTACTAGCAAGATTTGCCAAAACAGGGAAGTACTAAAGTTTCGAGAAGTGATTTGTAAGCATCCCTAAATTGAAAGTGAATACAATAAACAAACCTCTTTTCATTACTGTGAAGCATAATAAAATACTGTTTATTTGATGTTGACTTTAAAAACAGAATTAAAGTCTTTGTGGATAATTGTGATGAAAAGAAAGTAAGACTCAGAAAGAAAAGCGCTACCATAAAGGAAGTAGAGATTGTATAGAAGGTAGGAAAGGAAAATATGTAATTTTTTAATACTTTGAATGCATGAATATGGAGATGACATTAACTGTTCCATTAGGATTTTATTCACTCAAGCTTTACAGATTTAGCAGTAAGAACTTGAAACCTGATAAAATGTCATTCTTTTCAGTGTTGTAGATTAAAAAAAAAAAAAAAAAGGAAGATGAATTTAATATTTAATAAAGTAGATGAAATAAAGGACATTATATCATTGAGGACTTACATAAGTGCAATATTTAAGACTGTAGACATTATAAGCAATAAAATCTTAACCTATTAAACCAACGGCTGCATGTTTATGATTTATTAAGCCTGAAATGTTGCTAGCTTTCTTGTATAGCCACATCACCTACAATTTTAAGACTGATGTCTTTATAAAATGTAGTAAGTACACATATAGATTCATGCATGCCTGCACTTATGCTGTGTATATTTTAACCACATAGTAGTGTTTTGATTCCTGTATTCTTTGTTAGAGTAATAAATGCATTTTAAAAGGCATATACTCTGAACCAGATCTTTATTTTTTCACTCTTCATTCTTCTTTCTTTGAAAGTTAATTTCCACATTGGCATTATTTTTTATTATTTGTAGCTCTTTAATACCCTTGTCACCTAAAGTCAGAACAGAGATAANAAAAAACAAAAAAAAAAAAAAAAAAAAAAAAAAAAAAAAGACATCTTTGTCCCAAAATATTTCTTCAATTTATTACATGAAATGTGGTTTGTTGAAATGAACAGTAGGTCTTAAAAAAACTGGCTGTATAAGGGAAAAATGTCTTTCTTGTACCTTTATTCTGGCTTAAAAGATGTGGTATGTGAATCATGTTATAAATCTCAGGCTTCTAAATTGCTTCTAAATTGCCTCTGTTACAGACTTGAGGACTTGTATCAGAGAAAGGTGGGAATCACCTCAAACTGGCTGGTACCAGAGGCTAGTACCAAGGCATTTGTGGCAGAGCACTTGTGATTGCCAAAGTGAAGAAAGGGAGGGAGGACAGGTTTTCTTTTAGCTCTCAGATCTTAGTAAAGAAATGGAATCTTCCCACAAAACAGCTGAGCACTTAACAATCCTGCAAATGTGCTTTTCCGTTTTCTGATTCTTGGTTCCACACTATAGTTACACTGCCCTATATTAGAGGGTGGGGTGAATTGAAGTCTATATAACTTTTTCTAACATGCCAGCTATGCAAGTTATAGACAAGATTTTCTTGTATCAGAATATGGGAACATTGATCTTACATCACCCTAAAACTGTGTAAAGATTAGAAANTTTTTTTTTTTTCCCCTTAGTATTAATTTGACTTACTTCCTTACTGGAAACAGTTCTAAGTTCATATGCTACATGAAACTTTTCTTTGTGAGGTCTGCATCAAACTTCTACAGTTGTTCCTTGGGAGTATGGTAAGAAATATGTTCATCAGGAATGTCAAAGCAAAACATGCCTAGGAAACTTGCAAAGATTGGGCAAAATTTGTACGTAATATGGTTATAGAGTAACTCGATGTGGACACATCTGGAGCAAATTTTAATATTTAAGATTTCTATATCAACAGCCAAACTAAAACACTGCTTAATAATTTGCGGTATCTCAGTAATGTAGAAGTTTTACATAAATTCCATTACCTTTATTGCTAATATACTAGAGTCTTTTCCAATAATGCATTAAAAATGTGACTAATATCTTTAATGTATATGTTTCCCAGGAGAGGAAATGAGGCAGTATGTGTTTTGATTTAAGTAGCAGATCTAACTGAATTTTCTCCAAAATCCAAATGAATCAACCCAGAGTGAAAATTTTGAGAGAAGAGATTATTTTTTTTTCAGGAAAGCTCTTATAAAAATTGTATTCCTTTTGTAATACCTGTATTCAGCTGGAAAATTATAGATGTTTTTTCTATTGCATGGTCATATTGCAGAATTTCACCCAAAATAGCAAAATAATGCAGCACCCCAGATTTTGGTTGCTAACATTAACCATCTTATCAGATATAAATGATAACAAAATACTATTTTAGATGTTTTGATTTAAATATTTTTTTTTGAGAACCAATAAATAAATCTTCAAATGTGATTTTAACAAGAAATAAGTAATATGGTTGCTTACGTATAAAAAATAGTGTGGTAAGATACAAACTTGTACCAATTGCTTGGATTTGATAATCTATGTCTAAGATGGAATCCTTTAGCCTTTCAAAAAGGCTGGACACCTTAATGAAATCCAGTTTTAAGAAAATTAATTCTTCAATGCTTTTAAAAAAAATCAGAACAATTTTTTATCACTTCCTGACCAGTATCATTGGTTGCCTCTGAAAATTTTTATTGACAACTATGAAATAGCTATTCAGGAAGAAAAGAACTGCTTTTAAAACTTGTCCATGCTAATACATTTTTCCAGAGTAAAAGAAACAGAAGTGTGCAGATCAGTTTAAAACTAGAATTGCTGTTCAATTCCTTTAAGATTAGTCCAATGGTTTGTGGTTTTCCTTGTTTGATTCCTTGCTGAGCATAAATTAACGTAACAAGTATGCAGCATCTTAGGCCTGTAGCAAACATCTGGAGAGACTAGAGCTAGTTGTCTTAACATACAGGATATTTAATTTTTTTGTTGATATAAAGAAAAGAAATGTAAACCAAGTTTTCTTTCCATAGATGTTACTTCATATCACTAACCATGAAGAGGAAGCATATGACCACTGAAAGACACGTGACAGTTTCACAGTGTTGCTACTATTCAGTTTATCAAAGGAAATGGATTCTTGAGAGACGTGCACCAGAAGTGATATTTTGTTTTCTCTGTGACCAACTAGGCAAGAATTGTGTAAGGTAGTTTGACATATATTGGCAAAGATTTCCGTAATATCATTCATCACCAAGACCTCTACAGGCAACTAAAACAGACTTTTAAAATTTCTCTTTCAAGAGTATTTTCTGGCCAGCTGCTGAACATCTTCTGCTACAGACAATAAAGGATTTTTTTCTAAATGTGATAACCTTTTTTTAAATCTTCCTGGCAACTTTCATGAAATGTTAATAGCAAAAGGGACCTTCCTTATAGAAAACTAATATTCAATCTCTATTGTGTTTTGGATGCCTATAAAGTTAGGAGAGGTAGGGAAGAAACAACATTTAAAAAAACCACTATCATTGCGCAAGATGTCACCTGTTTCCCAGCCTTTTGAATCTGAAAAATGCTCATGAGTAATGTGGAGATATACAAGGAAAATAATTTTTTCCCTACAAAGTAATCGCAATCATTTGTTCATTATCACTCTGTGGTGGATCAGGTGTGGCATTATGATGTATAGAGGATGTGTAAAGCATGATTTAGAAGTAGCACTCTTAGTACATAAGTTTTTCCCTTGTATTGAGGTATTAGACTGTACAGCTTACTTTTGACATTTCAGCAAAGCAAGGTTGCTGTCTTCTGTATCCTTTCTGTTGGACTTTAGTTGGATATGTATTTTTCGAGGAGGCATGATCGAAGAGATTCCTCTTTCATGTTACTTTTGGCTAGGTGTTGTTAAATAATGATCATATACTCAAAATAGCTGAAATCGTGGTAAAAGTAATCCTACACACGTGTATCTGTAAAAATCTTCTATTGACGAGGGAAAACAAGCGCTATGTAAAGGTAAAACATGCTGTTGGACATTACAAAGAAGTATGTTTGTCACAAATATGGATCAGTAGTTATGAAAACGAAACCAAAACCAAAGACATAGTTCAGAAATAAGAACTTTCCTAAGTTGCTGGTCTGTCTTCAGAAAATCAGATTTAAGCATGCAAAATATAACGATTGCATTGGTGGTATACAAAGGATTGTACCATCTTTACCTGCTTATTCTCAATAAGCATGTTTGAAACAAAAGTTATGTTTTAAAATTATCCAGTATGATTTAAAAGTTTGTTTATGAAATAGCATAGGGAAAATATTTAAAAAATGCAGTGAGATTATTTATTGTTAGTCTAGAACAGGCAACTTTACCTTGCTTTCTATGCATCTATTTTAACAAAAATATTTGTAACTTCCTTTAGAAATGACCAGTTAAATAGAGTTATTCAAGCAACAAGAACGTACATTTTGCATAAAATAGTCTGGCAATCAAAATTCTGTGCAAAAAAAAATTAACATACGTGCTTTTAACTATACAAGTTGTTTTGCATGGTAATATTTGTATCATATGCTTCTATTCTGCACTGTTGATCCATGAATGAGGATGTGGATGCTGAAGCTAACTTGCTTAGAAACTCTGCATGCATTTGTACTTTGAGGAAGTAATTTTCAGGGTTCAAACACCTTTACTATAGGAATTCCAGAACGAACTGTATTTAGCTAATTATAATAAATTGTACTTAGCTAATAAGCTTGGAGTTGCATGCATAAAACTGAAGAACATAATAAAATTTGTCTTACAAAATAATAGTTATTCACATCTAGTTGTCAAAATGTTTTAAAGTGCTTTATTTCAAAGAAAATTTAAATCTTCTCTCTCCTCCAACTCATTTTTATTCTCTATTCCCTCTTTTAGTGATGTTTTTAGATACAAATGTCTTGATTTGCTGAGGTGCCGAACATCTCCAATTATCTAAAAATTGAACAAGCAGAGTGAACTAAACTCTGTTTTATTTCATACTGTCATATATGATGACAGTGATTAATGTGACCTGAAATAGCATTTTAAATATGAAACTAATGAGAAGAGATGAACTGAGGCAGGTAACATGGCAGAGAGTGCCACAATTTGTCTAAATGAAGCAGCAACACATATAATGCCTAAAGTTATGTAAAACTTCTTTTACTTGATTTAAACATGTCTCCTGTGTATAAGAAAACAAGAAAACAACCAAAAAACCTGTACAACATGGAATTTTAAGAGATGGAAATTTAACACAATGAAGAGCAAACTGACTAATTTATTAAATTCTGTATCTTAATGAATCTTTACTTTTATAATACAATATGTTCTGTTTTTTTTTTTCTGACTTTTCTGTCATCATGCTTCCTGAAGAAAAAGTTAGTTTTCTAGAGATTGCAAGTATTCATTAAAATATTAATGTGTTGTATGTAAGAAAGACATCCACTTTGTATGTTATAGACTGATCTTCTATGAATTTACAATCATAAGATAAAATAAATCAATATAATTCACATTTTTCCTTTTTTTTTTTTCCTTTTCTTTTTTCTTTTTATTTGTGTGCAAAGCAAGTGATAGCTATCTAATGTTAGGAATCTCTCATGCGACCAGACAAAATGATGGGCCTGTATTCTCACAGGACATGGATGATAAACTTGCAAACAAAATGAAAAAGAACTAGAGAACCCCAAGTTGGGAAAGCACCAAACATTTGAGTACACACTGAGCTAGGCATTTGAGTTTTGATTGAATGGCTCTACCTTTATAGAGAGAGAAACTTGAGAAGCATGGTATTCTCAGTCCCGGTCATGCTACCAGTAGTGGTTAGTCAGAGTTAGTCAGAATTCTCTGCAAGACCTGCTGGACAGCCCTTTCAAATTGAGCAAACAGTTTGGAAACTTCTCCAAAGGTCATATGCCTTGAAAATATGTCTGCTATGACAGTTGTTATTATTCAGCCTTCCAACTGAATTGCAGCTCAAGAGGTAAAAGGTCTCTCTCAACTCCATCTCTGTGTGTGCTGTCTCATGCATACTGTCATGTAATCAAAGAAGTCATAGTTTGTCACTATGGGAAGAAGCCACGTAGATTATTACCTTCATTCCCTTCAAAAGCAACGTACTGTTGTGTTTTGGATATGCTCTTCTTTCCTTTTGTTGAATAATCCTACTTTGGGGAGATTCTGTACCAAGGAAAGAGGTGAGTAGCTGAACCCACCCCCTTAGGCAGAATGCAGGTATGCTGAAGTGCAGGAATAGTTTCAGTAGATATTGTTGGTCTAAAAAACATCCCCCACACGCTGTACGTATGCACTAGGAAAGGGATCTGCATGGACGACTCCTCATCAGAATCATAAACATTGCAGGGTGAGTAACCATTCTGTTTGCATTGAGAGATCAGTGAGGCAGTATCCAGTGTGCAATATTTTAAGCTTAGGCAAATAAAACAGTTTCTCCTTTTCTGTTAAGCAAAAGCGTTGTCATGGTTTTGTTATCTGAAATACTAAGGATATAATGAAGAGTTCAGTGTTTGAAATCTCTTTTCTGGTTGTATTTTTTGTTGTGTAGAATAGAAATAACAAGCACTGGAAAGCAGGCATAAAGGAAAGGTCACTAGTTTTGCATCTGCAGTTCTATATTTGCACAGGTTGCTAGGCAATGTGAGAAAATCATAGCTCTTAACTGCAAGATTGTATTTTCAGGCATCAATTATTAAAAGGAAATCAACAACTGTGCTCAGTAATACAATTCAACACAATTACTTCTCTCTAATGTTACTAATCCTTGACAATTATTAGAGGTAATTAATATTGTTTAGTTTGCATTTACTTCAAAATGGGTGGACTCCTCCTCCCTCTTCATGGAACAGCTTATATTTGTTTTATAGTAGCATGATAAAAATCTCTTTCCCTCTTTGAACATAGGAAATTGGTTATTTTCTTAAGCTTTTGCTTCTTTAACTATTGACTGTCGTGATACGTGTCATATGAGTTATCACATTTAAGAAACATGCCCTCTTCTAGCTTTACGGCAGCTATTGAAACAAAAAACTTGATTCTGGCTGGCTCTCCAGAGGTGTGAGCTGTCTAACCTATTTCTGATAGGCATTGAGGAAAGCCTCTAAGCCTCTCACAAGATTTATAAAATGTGGTATCAAAGTATTGGGCCTGAGTTTCAGAATGGGTCTGTAGAAAGAAACTTCAAATGCAAAGGAGAGGAAAAAGGAGAGGACTGAATCAAAGGAGAAGGACGCTACCTCCCCTGGGGCACAGTCTGAGGTTCTGCCTGCATACATTGGGAAGCGCAGTGACTCAGCATGGTGCCTGGGGATATAACCACGGTGGGGCAGAAGGTGAAAGAAGCTTCTTTTCTGGTTCACAGTGTCACTTCATATTATACATGATGGATGAACATGGTGAAGTAAAAGATCTAAATTCTTTAGAGTCTGCTTCACTTCAGAATTTCTGTTTCTGTTGTTGGTAATCATGACCAATTCCTTTGAAATCTCCAAAATTGTGCAGGTGGGGTAACAGGAACTGGATTCATGAATTACATCCCAATTCGCTGTCTCAAGATTTTACATGAGTAACTAGCTAGTTGTAAGAGGAGAAGAAGTTAAAATCTCAGTTTAAGATTTTAGTTTCTGTGACATACAAAATTCTGAATGTCGTTTAATAAAAGTTTCTCTGATCAATACATTTTAATCAATAACACATATGCAGGAATATTCTGCGAGTAACCTGGATTCCACCCATTAGAATTAAATGTCATCCAAGACAAACAGTCCCTTATGATTCCTCCTCCTTGCAGCCTGGTGCTGTTCAATTAGTGCTCTGCGTGTTTATCTCTCAGTGGCTTGGGTTAAACCAGTTTTAAGCAGAAAATCTCTGTCTGAATATCTGAAATGCTTGAGTGACTACATAGGGTGAGAATTTTCAAGAGCTAGTCTCAGGGTCTAGCGCTACTGGCTTTAGGATATAAGCAAACTACGGACAGAAGATGTTCTTAGAAAGTGTTGTGTGATTTACTTGGCTTGTTTTGTTCATTTTCTTCATGCCTCCTAGCAGACCACATCTAACTTTGGAGCTTGACAGACTATGCAAGTAGAATTGGTCAAGCGATGTTTGGAAAACCTCTCTGTGTGGGCCCAAATGCAAGTGACTGGATGTTTCAAGCATCTTCTCCATATGGAAACATACTGCATTGCTGTGTTATGCATTATAGTTAGTACTTGTTATTCCTGTTAGGGAGGATAATGATCAAATTCTTTCCCTTTCCTCATTTCCCTCCTCCAGTCGAGGTATTTCAGCTGTAAAAGGTCATTTTCTATAACTTCTAGGTAACCCAAGTCTGGTGCATTGCTCTTTTGCTCGGGAAAGGCCAGCAAGGTATTCTTAGCATGTTGTTGTCAGACCTGATTTGCCTTTACAAGCAGAGCAGGTATACAGAAGTTCCATCAGCTGGCAGAAGTTGTGGCAATGTATGTGACAGCTGCTTTCATGGTGAGGGCAGTGCAGGTGAGGACAGTGCTGAGCATCAGTATGGACAATTGCATGGCACTTCTCAAAAGGAAGAGAAGGGGCCTGCAGGAAATGTATGTGTGCAGTGTGAGATGGCAGCTGAGTACTGATTCATTTGTACTCACAGTCATGGTCCTTTGACGGCTGTACAGGGTGATCTTTGTCTCTAACAAAGCTCGGTTCTTCTCCGCAATTTCATTAATATAAAGGTAAAAACTCTTAAATTTTTAACTAGAGTATAGAGAAAAACTTACCTCTATGGTGAAGAATCATTGTTTAGAATCCTACAGCCATAATATAATTTTAAGATGTTGTATAAGAAGAGCTAAACAAACTATATCGAAAAGATCATCATATATAAAAATTTATAGGCATTTTCAATGGTGGAATTTCTTATTTAATAATAATTTGTCACCTAGTTTAGCACAACTTTCTTGATGAAAATTCCGCTTCGGATTGTCTCATTATAACTGGTTGCATTCCTGGAGTGTGTGGTAATAGAAAGTGCAGAAAGACTGTATTTGCTCCTTATAGCAGAAGATTTCTGGGATCTCGAGCTATTGCAATATTCAACAGAATAGCAAAAGTATAACTTTGTTTCAAGAGCTTGTCTTCTTTTAGAACATGCTGAGAACGAAATTTGGGAAATGTTTAGTTTTCATTTAAATCACTGGAAGTTCTGGTTTGCAGCTAAACATTAGTAACCACCATATATGTTAGTAATTAGTGCTGACTCAGGCTGAAATTTGGAAAAAAAAATAATTTAACTAAATCTGAGCAAGGAACAAAAATCCAGTTTTTTGTTTTGTTTTGCTCATCTTGAATAGATCTGTAGGCACGGAATTTGCTTTTAAATTGTTCTTTGTACTTTCATGTAAATATACACCAAGATGAGAAAGACAACTAGGATAATTATATCCTAGCCAAGTGAAACTATGCTAACGTAAAATCTATGAGTAAACCATGGAGGAGAGAAACTATGGTTTCAAATACTGGAGTCAGAACAAAGTCCTGTTCAGCTTTTGTAATTAAGCTAGGTGGATGTTTCTGTACTATAGCTATATGTATGTATAGTTATCCCTATAAGTATGTTGTACTTTTTAATGTATTCCTGAGAAGAATAATGTAGCTATTTAATTAAGGCACGGGCAGGGCACAGTGGATTCCTCCCCCTTCATATGTACTAAAAACAGAATATTGGCAAATGACTGATTAATCATTACTTTTTGTTCTCTCTTACTGCAGAAATTTTTGCCAGGTCACTACTTTAAATAGTAAGGGATGTTTATGATTTTCTATTTATGGTTCTTGGAAAGCAAAGACTTGTTTGATAACAGATTGAGCAGCAAACACTACTTTTGACTTCATGAAGGCAGGCAAGTGTCGGGATATGATCCTATCTGGTTAAACTACATAGCTATACTCGGCCAGGAAAGGAATCCCTAATGGAGCTTTCTATCACTTTGAGTCTATGCCATATTGTTATTTGCTGAGTTGTTTCATGGTTTCTTCAGTAGGACATATTTTAACAATCCAATGCAGGGAATTATAACAGCAAAACTTGAGTATTCTGCTTCACAAACCATGTATGTCTACACTTATTTGGAAAAGCAGTATTTGCCTTGAACCAGCAGCAAGATAGAAGATAAAAATGTAGTCCTANTTTTTTTTTTTTTTACCATTATTGTTTTACTAACTTACTATTAAGTGTGAAACTGCACTGGCAATTTTCACTAGGCTATCTGTTTGCAATTCAACCAACAACTTTCAGAAGCTCTTGAGAAGTGCCGGGGTTTTTCATCAAGGAGGAATCCAGTTCTTGTTTTAGACAGATTTTTTTTCTTGTATTAAAGAAGGACGACAATTTCTTGATTCAGATGTGGGAATGTCCATTCCCTCGCTTGTAAGGAACTGTTAATGAAATCATCAATAAAGGCTCAAATAGAAATGGAATTGAAATTAGCAGATCTTGTGTAAGAAGCCTGAAGATCAAATTGATTAAAAATGGGTAAATTCATTTGTTCTGACATACAGAATTTTTGGCCAAATCAATACTAATATAGGGCATTTACAAACTGGGAAGTAGTACTAACTTCGGTGAGTTCTCTTCTGATTTTCATTTAAAATAACATTTCAATCCAGGCAGCAAATTAAATGTGCTTATGGATTTATGCAGCCATAATTTTCAGTTTGCTATAAACTAAGAGTGGCAGTTCAAAATTGGAATTCATTTGTATAATCATTTTTTCAGAATAAATGTTTTTCTGCAAGGGATATGGCACAATTGGTCCTGATTGTGTTCATATTTTACCAGCTTGTATCTGGGAAGAGTCATATTTCAGATACATACAAATCGTCAAAAAGTAGAAGGGGAAAACATTAATGTTTACTACGTATCTAATTAATTAATTTTTGAAGAGAGATTTGATGAAGATATTCAGGAAATCTTATAGATGCAATTGTTGAACATGAGATGATTAAGGTAGTGTGTTCCTGGTAGCAGCTAAGCTGCTGACAGCAGATATTTCTGGATCCTGAATTTTGTCTTGTATTGAACAATATATGCATTAAAAAACTGAAAGTTGTTAGTGGAATTAATTTGTAGACATATATTTGATGTTATGTCCTGTTAAATGGAACTTGTTCTAACTGGAGACATTGCTGGACTGAACTGAAAACACAAAAGTGTTAATGTGTGATTTGGATCTTCTAAAGCAAAAGCTTGGGTTATCTCCCAAGTAAAAGCTGAATACATTCAAAAGAAACCAAGATACTGCTAAACGTTCTCAGTAAAAGCCAAGTACTTGCAGAAATTTTATGCTACAGTATAGAGCACTTCCTGTCTGCTTAGGTTTCTTGTAGTAGCATCATACAATGATTGATCACATTTTTGATCACCTTAGTTCTTTAGAAGTGATAAGAAATCTATGATTTCCACCGTGTGGGAACATACTTGATACACAGCACTGCTAAGTATTTATTTTATTTCAGTAGAATAAGAGAAATACAGAGATATATTTCTTAAGTATGCTTCTTACATATGCTAGTAATTTCCTTCTTCGTCCCATAGAACCAAAAAATGCCTGGAATTCTGAAAAGAAATTTCAACTTTAAAACAAATGCATTTAGGGAACTGATTTTCAAGATTTTTACAAGTCTTTTTGAGCCCTTGTAACTACTAACACACCTGACTTTCTGGATGTTGATGAATAAGCAAATAAAAAGCAAAAATGTTTGGGTGACACGTCTACATAAAATGCCATTTAATCCTCTAAAGTAAAGCTACCATTTCATTTTCCTTCTCTGGGATTTTTAGCTTCTTGTGTGTGATGCAGTAGCATACACTCTTTTCCATGAGTTGAGGTACCAAGTTGCATTGTACTTGCCATATTTTTATTCTTGGCTGGCTGTGTCTCTTTGTTGAGTCACAGAGTTTATCTGTTTGATCAAAAACCCTATCCTAAAGTTGCTACCGCTGCATTAGGGACAAGGTTTTGGACAGGCATCTTTCACTTTTTGTATTCTGGACAAATATGGTAATAAATCATCTTTTTTTTTTTTTTTTCTTTTTTCCTTAATGCTAAGGAAATACATCTTGAGAAACTGCACCTGGCTCATAGCAGCCTATTAATATTTGCAACAGTTTTTCTTTCCATCTGTTTCATAGCACTGGAAATAGGATTTGGAAGACTTACGTACTGGACCTCAATGTTTACATATACTAAAAAAATATGGTGTATAAATCTGATAATCAGCGAAAAAGCCACAGGCGGTTGACCTTCTGATCCCATCTCCCATCTTGTATATCTTTAAACTCCATGAGAAAGACTTCAAATATGAAATGATGATTCAATTTTAAAGGGGGTCAGACATCCACTTGGGTGTACTGAGCACGCTTTGATTTTACTGATAGCTGAAATTATTCAACAGTTATCAGTAGTCAGTTAGGTGACTGCTTATATTGACACTCAACATTCCTTGGTCTAATAAATTACGGCATGAACTTACGTGAGAAGTCACACTACTTTGGCAACTATTTTGTGAGAACCCTTTAATATATTTTAGTGAATGCTGTCAGAACTCCTCACTGTGGTTACTGTCAGTATGGCCCTTTCAGAATAAGATCCTGGGGGTACTTCGTGAAGATTAAAGCAGTAAGAGTAGTGTATGTAAAATAAATAGTAGAGTGAAACCAGTTGGATAGCTGAGAGTACAGAGAAGCAATAAATACTTTTCTACAGCTTATTGAAATGTAAATCACATTTCTGGATCTACTTTAACAAGCTTTCCTTCTTTTCATATACAATATAGTACTGCCTGCTTGAGAGCAGACATACAAATGTTCAATACGGAGAAAATATTGTGAAGTCTTTATAGACACAAATCTTCACATCAAAGCTTTATGTATACAATATTTTAATACTATATGAAGCTTGTCCATTTCCTTCCTCATACAGCACGTTAGAGACGCCTTCAGCACTGTTTCTATGCTGTAGGTGCATAAAGAGCGTCGTTGAGGATGAAAATCTGAAAAAAGAAAAACATCTGAAAAATACAGCAGTCACACTAAAAATCAAGCAGAATCAATTTCAAAATGGAGACACAATCAAGAGCAAAAAAACTAGTATTTTCTGTCTGATTCTTCTTTATTTGGAATAATCAGTAATTATATTTAATACTTCATCTGTTATCCGCTTAAAGTAGTATCAAAAAGAGTACTACTGTAAGGGCTGTTTTTCATCACATACTTTTATTTTAATCATGACTGATATTTTTTTTATCTGGCATTACTGAATTACAGCTTTTATTTATATTTTATTGATCTGGTATTTTATCTATACTTGCGGTGATTTTCTTATGTAATTATTTGATTTCAAATATTTCAAGGAAATACTGGTGAAAGATGATAGGATGGGGGGAAGAAATGTTGTGTAATGTTTTCCATAATAGTATAAATTCTAATTTCTTAGGTCATTGACAGGCTGAAGTGTTTAGGTTGAAATTTTCTGTGCCAGTTGCCTGTTTCATGGCTGATCTCTTTTTACTTGGTTTGTAAGGAAACTTGTGATGTTGTTATGTCAGTGCCTATGTCTTTTGTCTCCAAGGGCCATTTTCATAGGTCTCAAGGATATCAAAGAAGCATAGATACTGTAAAAATCATCAGGTGGACAGGGTAGAACTTACTGTCTTGTCTGAGGGGGAGCAGAAGAACTTACACCTATTAACTCTGTTAAACTGCTGACCAGCATGCATATAGCTGTAGACCAGCCATAGCATTGGCTGTGTTTTCACAAGTCAGCATGCTAAAAAGGCAGGTGAAGCACCCAGCAGGAGCTTGGGATCAAGGACTCTTGCTGGTTTGATAAAAACTCATTCCGATTTGGCCATGTAATTATTCTCGCACTGCTGCAATGTACACATGAGCACTTAGAAGCTGTTTTGTCTGTAATTAGAACAGCACGTTTAACACAGGATGCAAAACTTTTCAATTTTTGTATTAAGTCTTCGTTGGCAAGAAAAGAGCTGGTTGAAAAGAGTCTGACCCTGCTGATGAGCTCTGTTGGGCTTGGTGCCAGGGATGTGAGTGCACTAATTAACATTAATTGCCCTCATGGTCTCACCTGGCTCACCACCCTCACACTCTGCTTATAGGTCTATTTGAACTCAAGCCAAGGTTGCCAGGCTTGCCTGAGCTATGTGTGTATTTGGTCTAGGTTCATTTCACTGACTGGATTTCTTAGATGGACTCTAAGTCTAGTAAACAGTTTTGTCTCCTTTCTGTACCTTGAACATGTAATACGGGTAGCCTTGTCTCTCGGATATATCTTGGATCTGTGTTGCAGCCTGGTCTCTGGCTCTGATTCCTAGGTGAACCTTGGACCTGTGTGGTAGGTGATCTCTCCAGTCCTGTCTTTGGTCCTATCTCTTTCTCTTCCTGACCAGACTCCCTGCATAGACCACAGGCCTGGCACGTTATCTTGTCTTGTCAGTGGTTGTGGGTAGATGCTGTTGTCTCTGCTGTGTGATGTGGGTGCTTGTGGGATGAAGTCCCATCAGTGACAGCCTTAACAGCAGTGCTGTTGCCCTTGGCTCCTGGCTCACCCTGTCTCTTCCAGCAGGCCTGCTCATTGTTCTCTGGCACTTCATGTGAAAATGTGGTGAACCTTTCCTTCTATATTTACCATAAAGGCTGAGAAACTGCTGACATAAAATTCAGTTGAAAGAAGTTGAAGGTCTAAGTTAAGCATTAACAAATAGTAGAATTAATGTTGTCTATAGAGTCCTAACTTGCCCAACTCTCTTGAAAATTAAACGTATCATGATTTCTAGCTATGTCTATTGCTATAGTTCCTACTTTTTGCTTCAAACATGGTTAACTATTCAGCAAATGAGCAGGCATGTTTTGTTATTGTTTACTGTGTAGCTCAGGCCTCATTTCAATCACAGTAATTGAGCATGGAGATATGTTGGGCTTAATTTTGCCTGTATTTTTTCTGTACTAACTGCTGTTGTATTGTATGGGCACTGAACTATTTATATGAGACTTAGCTTGAGTGTGACTTCTATATTTTTTTCCCTGCGCTGTAACTGTTTGTCCAAATGTACTTATCAGACAGATGTTAAATTAATTTACTTCTACTAAACAATAAGTTGCTTATGTATGCTGTACAGAAAAAGCAGGTTCATGGAAACTTTAGGAGGACCTACTGACATGCTGTAAGCTGTTGTTCTTACCTGTTTTTCATATGCTTTCAGGGTACTTCCAGACCATGAATTTATCTATTTCTAGAGCACTTTGCATTCTATCCCACTCTCTTGCTTTTAATCCACTGACCTCAGATACAGGGGTGAATATTTAACATTTCAACAAACTGAAAATTGGAATCTCAGTGGCAGACAGTTAGTAACGTGCCCTTTGCTGGCAGCTTGTGAAAATTCTGGTTTCATCTCATACCAGAAACCCTGTGACCCTCTGAGGCAGCATTAAATACATCTTGCCTGTGAGCTCTTTTCTTTTCTGTAGCTCTCTTCTCCCTTTATTTGTTCACATTTGCAGTGCTTCCTAACAAAGCAGCCAAGCTTCTTCTAGAAAGGTCTGTATTGTGCAATGACTATTTATTCTCTTCTGAGGTAATTCCACCTGGGTTTGGCTTAGAAAAAGAACAGTGCCCCAGTCTGTGAATTTTAATTTAGTGTACTGTATATAGAGGAGAACTATTCCTTGGAGAGAAGTACCATGCATTTATATTGCTGACAATATTCTGTTTCAGGTCTTCCTTCTATGCATTGTGTAAATACAGATTGCCAGTGCATGCCTGGAAGGTGTTACATTGTTGGAAGACATTCTGCAGAGGCTTGGAACCTCTATGGTTCTTCAGTAGATTTGTTTTCTAAGCAAGGCAAAGTCTGCAGGGAAACACACTAAGTTTTATTAGGTGATCTTGTCCTCCAAGCTAGCTCTTGTATTTGGTCTAAGAAGTAATTACTGGTTTTCTGTTGGCTGTAAGGGGAGCCAGGCGGGGAAGGAGAAGCCTGAGCAGGGGCTGTTTGGCTGATATGTAGGTAGGAGCAGATGCAGGGCCAGATGGTCTAAGGAATGGGAAGTGTGACACCAAGTGTGAGTTTACTAGCTTTGCCCCCATGGGAAGGGACAAAAAGCCATTTGAGTTGTAAAGTCACAGCTATGAAAGCACATCAAGTGTTAATCCAGGGAGCAGACCAGAGGCTTAGGCTTGGCCAACTTTCTTGAAGAGATCTGAGTGACTTGCAGTGTAGTCTTGCTACGGAGGGAGATCAGCTTCAGCAAATGGAGGGGAAAAAAGGCAGTGGCCCCAAGTACCTCCTTTAGTTTGTTCTCTCTACTCGTAACAAAGGCTTTCTGACCACCCTCTGGGTGAACTCATGAAAGTTTCTGATACCTAATTTTGTTTAGCTAGGCTTGCAGATTTCTAACCTTAATGTAAACTAGCAGGTCAGGTCACAGGAACAGCACATCACTGCATTCAGCTATAACGTACCCAGAGAGAGGCTACTTGTAAATGGCAGAATTAAAATTGGTTTTATAGCTTTTTCCTCTCACAGCTGTTTCTCATTGCTCTGAAAATCAAGATTATTTTTTTATCTGTAGTTGCTAGTCATTTTTTGACAGAAGGTGTGCCCCTTCTAAGAGGTTGGTGATGACTTTTGTAGAAACTGATGAAAAGACCCTATGGAGTACTAGAATTGTTCATGTATCTGTTATCTTCATTTATTTTACACATTGCTATCTGTTTTCCCTTTTTATGCATTTCTCATGGCTACAAGTGAAGACAGAGAATTAACAGGGGGAGAAGAAGATTGGAAGGTGTGGGGAATCCTTACCTAAACGCCTTTCTAGACACTTCACCCCAAGAAGTAGTAAGGAATCTACTTAAATTCTTTGCAATGTTACTAATATAACATCACACTCGTAGTAAAGAACTTCATGATAGGATATTCTCAAGCCAAATATATAGGAAACACTGAGAGACAGATTCAGCCCTATAAGGAATTAGGGTGGACTGAAGGATAGATCTGGTAATATTCCAGCTATTTACTTTTATGTCTTCTAATATTAGTTCTTCCTGTCCTGGAGCAGACAAACTTGGATACTGAAGCAGACTTCTTTATATATTAAAAAAAAAAAAAGCTACAAACTTCTGATTACACAAAAGAAAAGGCAGGAAACGTGGATCTTATTCTGCCTTCCATCTTCTTAAATGTCAGCATGTGTATATGCAGATTACTCTTCTGCAAGTGTTTGATTGTATGAGTCAGGGATTTTTTAGTCATCATTTTACATGCTTTTTGTGTACATATGTTTGTTCTTAAAGTGAATTTTTAAATGTAAGAATTATTCAGAAAGTTTGGCATGCACTCAGTATTTTTTTATTGTTTTCTGACCTTTTCCACCTTCACATGGTAATAGTGCTGGGTTTCAAAATAACTGATATTATTGTCTGATGCACTGAAGGTCTACTTTTTTTTAAAAAAAATCTCCTCACAACCACTTTTTCTACCACATGTCCATTTGAATTGGTATACTAAATTTGGTGTGAAGACTGAAGCACAGCCTTTCTTACCACTCTTTGAACGGAGCCACATCTCCAGCTGTATGTCTTGAAGAGATACATGCAGCTACCAGCAAAGAAAGACTGATATGGTACTGCAGGCAGCTGGGTGAGTGGACAAAAAGTTCTGTAGCGGGGCTTTCTGCAGTAATAACTTCCAGTGATTTGCCTGTGGTGCTTTCACTAATAGAAATACTTAGGCTGCAGTTCTTGCTCCTACATGAGCCTCGACTTACACCTACATAGCAGGAGCAGTATGAGTTTACTAAGGAATCTTTCTGAAACAGTTGTGCCTTTTTGACACTTGGACTGCTCACATAAGCTACAGAGTAAGATTAATTTTTCTTATCATAACTCCTTCAAAGGCGTTATCTGTGTTGGTGAGCTTAGTTCATGCTGTAGTCTTGCCCCAGTAAATGTAAGTTTCCCTCTCCTTGTTAGTCTGAATTTGTAAGAGATGCATAAGACCATGCACCCAGACAACTTGACTGGCTACAAGTTGTCACCAATGGTAGGTTCTTTCCCTCTTTCTATGAAACAGAAGTTTCTCAAGACAGTAGATTTGGTGGGGCAGCCTGCCTCATTTCAGTTCCCTTACATATAGCACAGCATGGAGCTGCAGTGCCCTGATAAGAAAACAGGCTTGAAAGTGGTACCTGGTCTACCTTAAGGCAGAAAAATTCATGGCCCTGCTGCTGCTTGCCTGCTTTTGCAGTAGTGATGGTGTTTCTGCAATGGAAGCTACCTTCTTTCCCAGCAGTGCGGTCTGATTTCACAAAAGGGAAAACTGACACTATAAGGCAGAGATGTTTTAAAGTCCAATTTTGTGTTTAATGCTGTAGAAATGTTCTGAATAGAAACCATCCTCACAGAAGTAGGGAATTCTTCACAGTATCCTAGGGGTTGCTGCATACTTCTCCAGGGTGTTATGAGATACAATTATCATGTCTGGGACTTGAATGTCTTAGCAATAACAACATGGGCTATGTAGTTCACCTCATTATCTGTTTCTGGAGGTGATGGTAAGGATCAGAAAAATATATTCTGTTTATCACAAAGGAGTTCAACAGTGATTGTTTACTGGTAACAGCTGAATAATTCATAGAGGCAAGAGTTGCACACAAGTTGTTCAATTTATTTCAACAAATTGGTATAGGTACGCTGGAAAGGAAGTATGCTTGACAGAGCATTGGGTTTTAGAATGCCCATGCTATTTAAAATCAGGATCTTGATGGTCAGGTTATTTCAGTGATGTTCATTACCAGCACTTGTCACTTAAAATTAAGAAAATGTTTCTTACTTTTCTAATCTTACTTACGGCAAGGGCTGTGGTCAGCAGTCATAACTTTATATATGTGCACTTGCACGGTCAGAGTGTAAAGATAACTGAGCTAGCATACGCAGCTTCTTAGATTTTTAGCTAATCTATAGCCAGGTTTATAATTCCTTTATATGCCTATGTTATGTACTGATGCTTGCGTGATTTGCAAACAGCCTGGAATGGTAAATGTTTTTTTTTTTTTTGTGAGTAATCAATCTGAAAGAAAACAGCAATTGACAAGACTTTTTTTGAGAAACTTTCGCCTTGACTGACATAGCTCAATAGTTGATTCAGGTGTTATTCCTAATCCAAATAATATTTATTGCTCAATCAGTGATAACTTGGCAATTGGTGAATTCTCATTTCAAAGGTATATGTTCTATAACAAAAGCTGACTTGCTGGTTTATTCTTATTGGAGTGTCTGGAATACAAATCACATGTACAGCCTAAATGTCAAAGACAAAGTCAAACTTCTACCTTGTTCTGGTAAGTTACAGTGCTATACTGTCTGGAGAGGAAAGTAAATATTAAAGAAAAAAAAAAGCATATGTACTTCTTATTTCATGTAGGTCAGGATATAGGATCTATTGGTTATTAATAATTTATAATACTTTCCTCCTCTGTGTAAAGAGGTAAATAACTGCATTTTCGAAGTCTCTCTGCATACAATTATATTGTAGTTGTGGAAGTTGACATATACTTTCCAAACGTGAAAATGGTGAGAACAACTATGACTTTGCAAGTTTGCATTAAGCCAAAGCAGCTGTTGTCTCAAATGATTTTTTTAAAAAATATTCTTAGGTATATTAAAGATCATATATTTTTTAAGACAAGTCAATACTTCTACCACCCAAATAACTAACTGAACCTGTTCATTGCTTTTTTCTTTTTGTGAGCCATTTTCAATGGTCAACACTGTACTTGTTATAAATAGGTCCACTTTTGGGGGGCAGTAGGGTAGTTACAAGCCTGAATTAAAAGCTATTTTCATTTCCTGATTAGATGCTCATCCATTCAGAGAGACACAAACATGCGGATTTTAAATTCCTCTTTTGTTAATCATGTAACCTAGTGTCTAGTATTCAGGGAACCAGCAGAAAAGACCTTTCCTCTCACCATAGCAAGATGGCTCCTGAGGAGGAGAGTGGCTGTCTAACAAGCTGCAAATTTAGTATTCTGATGTGGGATGATTATATTGCTCAACTGCAGCAACTTGCTGCTAGCAGCACACCTGATGCTATTTACATGAATGCAGGTGTGTCTCCTAGTGAAAACTGAGAGAAGCTGCTAGAATAAAAAATAAGCAGTAAAAGATGATCTTTCTCTAATGCCAAGAGGAAACCATTATACAACCTTGCTAGTATCCCTCGCTACAAGATCTCAGCAGTCTTGTGCCAGTTACGATACTGAAGGTACAACTGGTATAGATTTCTCAGCTTTCTGGAGATCTGGAGACTTTTTTTTTTTAAAAAGGCAGTCAGACTTTTCCTCTGGCACCATGACATGCTGCTATTTAAAGTAGAATTTAAGTGTCATGGCCTTTGGTCATCTTTCTGCTGACTAAAAGTGCCTGAATTGCATTCTCACATGTTAGAGGATCCTTTGCCTTCTGCAGTTGTTATAGTGCTAATGGTTCAGGGAACAGATGCTCTGGATGTGGCTACTTTAGTAGTGCATTAGGCAACTTATAGTCCAAATCTGTAAGATGCTGCCTACAAATGTAATAATTTGAAAACACTTAATAGCAGGAAATGCTGAGCTTTGTAACTTGGCAAAATAAGCCCCATACAAGCATTTTTTTTTCTATATCTAGTTATAGTAAAAAATTCAGAAGTGTTTTTTTCATCTTGACTCTGAAAAGTGTATCAAGATGGATTTTGTAATTTATGTATGGAAAGGACCAATTAGAAACAACTTTCCAGAGAAAAGTCAAAGTTAGCTGAAACTTTATACATCCTTTTTTTAAATGTTGTTGGTTTTTTTTTTTTTTTGCAAGATGAACTTGGTGTTCAGCTAGTTCTGAAACAGTAGTTTTTAGGAGAGTAAAAATTTAGTTAACTGATGACTTCTGATTCACCCAACATTTTAAGCAATGGCATAATTTTTGGTAATGGCTGTTGATCAGTCAAGTACATTCTATTTCAATTTTGAAATAAATTATGAAATTGACAGTCAGGGCAATTATGATGGAACAGATTTAGCTAGAGGTAATTATAGCATGAGATTGTCTATCCAGGTAGTTATTAACTAATTATATGTACTGTAATTCTTTCAGAAAATTATGCATTTTTTCTGAATCTTAAAATGAATTCTTTACTCTGTGTATGTCCTGTCTATTATGTAGATTACTATTCATTAATCATCATGCAAAGAATCAATTACTTTTTATTGTATTTGAACACTATTTCTTAAATTTCATATTTCCTCAGAATACTTGTCATTCCCTTCAGTCTGTGAGATCAATAGGCTTCCAACAGTTCACTTGCATAGCAGGCTACTCATTGGTTGAAACCAAAAGGGGATTAGGGTATGGCATGAAAAGACGCATGATGGCAAAAGCATATAAGAGCTCAATTAAAACAGATTTTCTGTTTTCATTCTGACCTTACTTTAAACAACATTACTGGTGTGTTACAGCAATAGTGGTGCATAGTTTAGAAGTTGTGTTCATAATATAAAGCTCTTATTTTATTCTAGAGATTACCTAAAACTGGTAAATATTACTCCTGCAAAAAGTCTGCTTTGGTTTTTAGCATGTGTTCTCTCCAATACCCCAGAGCTCTTTGCAATAATATCCATCTGTTTTATTGAAAACGAAACCTTTAGCTAAATAAATTAGCTATATTTATGACAACCTCTGGAAACAAGCTATGTTATCATATGAACTATCACATGACATTAGGAACAACTGTCATATGGAAGTAGAGTACTCAAACTAAAAAAAGAATTTTAAAAACATAGGCTATTACTCCTTAAGTTTGTTTGGTAGGAATACATCATTGACATGTGATGTAGCTGAGCAGCCCAAATAGTAACTTCTAATGATTAGGAAGTACTTGCCAAACCTAGATAATCAGAAACGCATATGCTATAGTTAGTCAAGCAGACGATTAAATCAAGCTGCTCTATATACACTCTTCTAGAAATTCAGACTCTTTTGCTGAAACAAAATGTGGTTTGTGGAAGGCTGTGTTTAAGTGATAAATTCTATGGGATTAATATTTTTACCAAACTCATTGGAGTTGGGTATGACATCTGATTTACAAGCAACTCCATTCCAAGTCTGTCAAAAGTGTGGGGATTTAATTTTTAGGAAGCTTTCTGTTGTCAGAGACACTTTTAATCTATTGTTGTATTTCTGTCCCACCCATTCTTTGGGGTC
>VXAL01014923.1:59325-78396 GCA_013399475.1 Chauna torquata | reverse complement strand
AAGCTGTCATAATAGAGAAGGCAAAAATTTAAGTTCTGCTGCCTTTTATTTAGGAAAACAAGGCCTCTCACCTCTCATTCCACTATTCTTGATTTTGAAAACAATGACTCCTATACTACTGTACCTACTACTACACAGAATATTCTACTATGCAGATCTTCTGAGAAGTAAGTATTTTATCTAGTGGCTGAACTAAAAATCTGATATGAGGGAACCTATTTACTGATGACAAGAATTTGTTGACCAACAGTCAGTTCATCCAAGCAGAAGGGTCTGATAGAGTTCAGACATAAAAGCATTCCTCTGGAGACGCAGTGGCACAGATGTATTTTCTGTTTTAAGTTATTTGTAAAGTGGTACTTTCTGAATGAGGGGTTAAAACTAATTTGGACTTGCTGTTATATTTCAGGGATTTTTATTTTGATTTTTCTACCTCACCAGCAGAAACACTTATTACACCGATAGTAAAGGAAAGAGAGAGATGTCAAAACAGTGTTCACTTTCACAATTGCTCTCAATCTTTCTGTTCTCAAAGTTCCTCTGCAGGAACTTTGAAAGAGGAGCTTTCTCTCATATTTGATAGACTTTCTTGTGACTTCTGCTCTCTCCCTCGTCGAAAATGTGATGGAGCAGAATCAGCAGAGAAGATCCACAGGGGGCTGATCTACATCGAAATATCCGGTTCAGACAGGGACCAGCAACTGAAAGACGCTCTTTGCTTAAAGATTCCTCTCAGCCCACAGATGAAAAGTTGCCAGAACTGTCAGGGTCTTCAACAGGATCGTCAAAAAAACATTGTCATTTAAGCAGTCTGAAGTGGAGAATAACTTCATACTGGAAGAATGGGAGGTGGTTCCATGAGCTGTAACAATCCTGTAAATTTAAGGACTGATGAAGTAGGTATCAGAAGATTAAGGCTGGCAAGATTCGTTAAGTTTTGATGGGAGTTTCACTCCTCTCCCTTTCCTCCTCGCTCACAATGCTGTCAGAAAAGCAAAGATTTACATTCTCTTGTATTACATTCCCAACTAAGTGCTTTAGAAACAGAAACTAGTACTGTGTATGGAACATGGGCTGATCAGCCCTTTCCTATTTATGATTAACAAAAAACTGCAAGCTAAATGCTGTTTCCATGTCTTCTCTGTTCTTTGTTTAAGTGTTCTTTTCTGCACTACCTCTCTCCTGATGTCTTGCTCCAGCCCCTATTTATGTTCTTCTTTACATTCTTTTATTCTTTATCATTGCATTTGTACATTTTGATTCATCAGAGTTTTGTACCCCATCTTCCATCCTTCTCTACTTTCTCTCCATTCAGTGGCTATCCCATTGGTCCTCAGTCTTCTGTATCTGTAGCTGCTATATGCATCATACATACTGCTCAGTAAAGAGACATGTCTATTCAAGTGGTCAGAAAAACAGAGCGCCTAGCTCAAAGAGGAGACAAATAAAGCAAAGCAGAGGTGGAATATGACTGCTCTGTGTAGACACTGGTGAAGTGAAAAATTGTTTAAGCTCAAAAACAGCAGGTAGAAATCAACATAACCAAGAAAGTAGGAGTTATTTAACCATTAGAAAAATGAGGTTCTGAAAAAGCTTCCCAGAAGCAGTAGGGGAGAAAATAGCCTAATAAGCTTTAAGTCTGAATTTCATACATTCTTGAAAATGATCATATGGCATGATATGACAACCACTGTCAACAGCAAGAGACCTAGGATCTCCATTCCAGGTCTATGTTCTAAGTGATTCTTTGGAGGCCTGAGGATTTACAATGCAGCAAAGACATAAAGACAGAAAGAAAGATGGACGGATGGAAGGAAGGAACGGAGGGGGGAGAGAGAGAGAGAGAGAGAGAGAGAAACAGAAAGCATCTCCAGTATGAAAGATAACTGACTTGGGCAGAGGAACCCTGGCCGCATTCAGGGTATTGGGAAGCTGTGGAAGCAGCTGGTACATGACAATATGCTTTTACAAAAGACAAAGCCAAGAAATAGAGAAAAACATAAAAATCATTCACGACAGACTCTCTTCTGAGCACTCCTGAAAAGGTTTGAGATGTAGAAGAACAGGTAGTAGCATACTAGTAAATGGAGATCAATTGCAGAAGCAGGGAATAGTTCAGGACAAAGCCTAAAATCACCACCTGGTGAGATGTACAGACCTGCATAATAGCTTGATCTGCCTCATTTTTTGCCCTTTCTGTATCTTGCTGCTGTTCTGTGGCTTGAGTTAGACTTTGACGTAACTTCACAACCTCTGACAAAAGTTGGTCTCGCTCCTTTGTTATCTCTTCTTTAAGTTTTAGCAAATCTCTGATACTGGAAGCAAGGAAACAATAGTCAGTGTCACAGGCCCTTTCTGTTCTTCCTCCTATACCAGAACAGGATCCTTTGTGAGAAACAGGAGCTTAAAAGTCATTTGTTTCATTTTAAACTCCTCTTGAATTAATGCTCAGTGGTCAATCGAATTATATGCTCTACCTACTGTGATCATTAAAGAGTCCCTGTCAATACTAGTCTAATAAGTCACTCTTTCTTGTTATATCCCATCCTCATGGGTCTGAAGAAACTTTCAGTTGCCCAAAAAGGTATCAGGGAACAGAATTTCTTCTTCCCTGCCCATTGCAAAATTACTTAGGGAGGATAACTCTGTTACATTGTCGCAACCAGTCTCTCTGCAACTTACCTGTCTGGCCAACTAACTGGGTTATGTCTTGCAGTCACCTAACAAAAGAATAAAACAGACTGCCTGTTTGGACACACTTGCAATACGGAAGAAAGTCCAAGCATTGCAGCACGGGTTCAAGCTCAACCTTAAAAACCAGCCTGATTGTTCTAAGAGTTGGAAACATCCTATAGGGCTGAAAACTTGCAAAGGAGTTGTCTACTCCCATGGCCTTGTCGCTGGACAAGGTAAGCATGGAACTGGAGGACAATACAAAAGGAACTTTAAGAAGAAATCACGGCGTGCTGAGCAGCAGCTGGAAACTGCAGGACTGAGGTCTTGGCAAAGCCACAGCTCCTGGCTCTTGCAGGGAAATGCAAAAAGCAGCCAAAGAGCTGTCTTTAGGGAGACATATTTTGGTGGAAGGCTGGATGACCAAGCCTTCCAATGCAAGGAAACCTGTTACACAGGAGCAGAATATTTCAGGGTCATAATGTGAAGGAGTGGATTTCTCATGCATCCAGATGCTTTACGTGCTGGCACATTCTTCGGAAGGGAAAATCTGAGCATAGCAATGGCCTTGCTCACAGACACAAGTCTTGTCTGTGTAACCTGGATACACAATGCATGCGGAGATGAGCATGCCCCATACATATCCAGAATACATAACATAAATACTTACACACAGTGTGAATATTTCAATCCAGAACCAGCTGGTCCAACCATCAGCAATCTCAACAGAAAGTGCATAGGTCTTAGGGGTCAAGGTACTTTATATCACCTTTGAGTTTATAGCTAATCTTACAGCTTAAGCACAGCCTGAGGACCTGACTATAAACAGTATCTTTTTGGAGAGTTTTTAAAATCAGCAGGTCCTCAGGATCATTCTTATTTGTATATCGTAGCAGCTAGAGACTCCACCTGAGACTAAGTCACTCTATGGTAGTGGCTGCTAGTTCAATGATTCAATTACAAAAAAAAAAAAGCAACCATAGACTTGAAATTGTGTAAATATAAAATACAAACAAGAACATAGACAGTGATAATGCTTTATAACAAAACTGGGAACAGAAGAGAAATCAAGTCTCCTACTTTCTTGTCTTATCTACTGGACCCTACTGCCATGATACGTAAAATTGCTGACAGAATCCTGCTCTCAAAAACACAGCATGTTGAAATGCTAGTCAGATAAAACAATGGGACTGTTACTGAGAAAGTGCATACTATTGATTTTTATTTGATCTCTCAGCTTAATCCAGTGCTAAATAAACTCACTCAGAGCCTGATTGTGTACTTGTTCACTGCATAAACACATGGACCAATGAATGTGCACTCATGAGAAAAGTGAAATGGAGAAAAGACTTCCCTCTCTAATTTCTAGTGCCCTTGCAGCATGTAAATGGTTAAACAAGGTGTAGAATGACAGAAAATCAGATCAGGTTTTCCCCCTTTCTGCGGAAAACTTACTTGTACTCCTGACCTAAGGATAGTCCAGATTCCTGCTCCACTAAATTAGTTAGGTGTGCAATTTCCTCTTGCAGTGAATGAATTGTTTCCTTTGCTTTCTGTTCCTTTTCATAGGCTGCATCCACCATTTTCCAGGCCTTTTCAATCTCCTAGGAACAAAATGGAAAACACTTAGAGAAATTAAATTCGGTTGAAAATGAACAACAACCTAAAAATTAATTACCTTGCATTTTGGTTAATTAAGAAACTAGATTTTCAAGTTTTTTCATGCTCAGATTCACAACAGTTTTTTTCACCAGTTGTCTTTTTATTTGGACGAGGGCATAGCAAGCATTTTGAGCCATTCAGACAATGTCAATTTACACACGAAAACTCTAACACATTTTCTCTAACACACAGATCTGAACATTATCAAATCTCACTCTATTAGGTTTTGGTCATGTAAGTCCCACTAATATCTAAACATTTACTGAAAATTCAGTGCCTACAGAGGTCCTGTGTACTCAAATAGCTCATTTATGTCTCTAAAAATCTTAATAGCTGTTACGACAATGAGCATCCAAATTACTATTTTTTCAGAACAGGAGAAAAAGATGTTACTCTGGGCTTTGCTCCCTCTTTTTTCACTCGCATCTGTGAGGACCTACTGCATTTTGGTCTTAACGACATATTTAGACAAGCCACGATTCTCATCACAAACTTCAGCACATGGAATTACTTGAATGCCAAACTCGTGTCCCTCTAACAATCCCACGGTTTGATACCCACAAACAGGTATAGGGAATGAGAGTTTGTTTACTTTTCTTCTCTACATTTCTCCGCCTTGAAATAGATCCTAAAGAATCACACAGCAAGTTCCTTGCTAGGTTCAAACCACGCTCCTACCAGTTCTGGAATTCTGTGCTAAAAATGGCATAGATTCAGAAAGCGTACAGAAAAATTCATGGAAGAAATGTTTCCAAAGACTCAGTAAATAAAGAAGATACTACTTTTGACCCTAGAAGTCCCTGAACTGCAAACAACAGCATGCTTTCCTGTCTCTCATGCTTTTTTCTCAGCTGGCTGCTGACAGAGTGCTTGACTTGATGGACTTGCACAGACTTAAATTCCAAGTGTGGCTCTGCAACTCTACATTAGCTTTAGGGTCTCCCCATGCAGGGCGAGATACAAGCATCACTCCATAAGGACATAATGTCCCTTTCAACCCATACTCATATCATATGAAAATGGAGTGGTGAAAAAAATTTAAAAATACCTCCACAATGAATAATATCAGATAATTTAAAAATTAATAATTTCATTTATATCTAATTGTTTACAGCAGTTCTTTATTTGAATTAACATCTCTGGTTCTAAAAATAAACCTATTTAACACTAAATTCAAAATGATAACATGCTATGTGATGGTATACATTTAGCATATTTATTGAGCTCTTTTAAATCAAATAGATGTAGTGCTAAGCTGTTTACTGCCTAAATTAAAAATTTAGAGTTATTGAACTAACAGAAATGACAGACTACCAGAATTCACTGAAAAGCTAACACAGAGTACAACATCTGTAGCCTCTTCAAGCTGGAGCGGGAATACATTTTCATTTTATATATTCAAATTTGAGAAACCAGAGAAACCAGCTGGAGCTTAAAGCTCAGGAATGTTTGTTCCTCAACATCTGTTTTTGTTGTTGTTGTTTTGTTGTTGTTTTGGTTTGTTTTTTTTCCAGCCTATTAATAAAGAGTTAAATAGTGGGCTTACTTGTTCTGAGATTCTGAAGGAGATTATAAGAAACTAAATTCTCTACCTACAAACAGTATTTTCATTACTTAACAAATTACTTAGTTCAAAATTTAGTTTGAAAAATATGTTTTTCACTTACGTATCAAGCATATTTAAAACAGTCTTAAATATTAAAGTCAATTTTTGTTTTATACATTTTGAGTTCTAATTTACATTCAAATGCAGCAATGATCACACAAACTATTAGATATCATATAGTAAATAAGAAATTTTTCATTCATTATTCTCTTACATAAAAATGTTAAATTATGAAATGTAAATAAATGCATGCTAGGCTGAAATAATGGCATAAAGACACAGTGTATCATCTTGGCTGGTAAAAAAAAAAAGCATAAAATATAGCTGTAAACATACATTTCAGATTTGCCAACAAGTAAGAGGCAGCCAATCTTTCTCTAGAAAAATGCAAATGGAAAATAAGATTAAAGCTGATTACTTAAATCAGAGCTTCCTGCTGGCTGATTAGATTGTGATTAAAATTGGTGAATTAAATCATTACGATTGGGGTTTGGGGGGATAGAATTGGTGAATAATATCAGTACATCCTTTGAGAGGTCTTACTGCCTTCAGTGAGTCCTTAGGCTCATAACTGTACTTTGTCCTGCTGAGTACTCACAGAAGTGATCACGTGAAGTCAATGAGGTTATTCAGATAAGCAGTGATTGCAGGTAACCCTAAGCTGACCTTCTTAAACTACAGCTTCCTTTTGATGTGTGCCAAAACAGTTTTTATCAACAAAGTTAGCACACACAGATGATGGTCTCATTAACAGGCAAATCTAAATAAAAATTTGCTACAGACTTCAGCATCAACAAAACTGGGCTTCATTGTGATGGTTTTCTTGGTTGTTTCTTTTACTTTGAATAAAGAATCAATAGATTGCCTCCTTTAAATTCAAAAGTAAAAAGGAGGAAACTTCTGAAAGTGAATGCCTTAAGTGAAAAAAATAATCACGTAATTACTCAGTGGAGAGGGGAACTGGAAGAATGCGGTGTGTGTCATGTACCCAGTGGGTAATTGCAGTACATGGGTTGCGGTTTGTTGTATAATTAGAGATGGAAGTATGCTGGATGTTTGCATTTAAAATCATTCAAGAAAATGTAGAGAAGTACTCTAGAAAATGTGAAGCGGAATTCATAAAATGTGACTGTTTTACTTTATTTTCATTAAATAGCCCCAATGAGCACATCAGTTTTGCAGCAAAAAGACAGAATTAATGAAATGCTTTCTTAGTATACTGGATTGATTCTCCTGGAAATTGAAAACTTAGTAACTCCAAGCAGGGCGGTACAAGTTCCTATAAATTGCTGTTCTAGTGTTCTTCCAGTGCAGCCATATGGATCAGTTTCCTCATCAATGAAAAAGAGAATTGTATTCCCCTAGTGTTCGGCTTGGCCCTTAGATCCTCTGACATGCCTGTAAACAGCAGACTATTATGTCCAGTTTATTAAAACTACAAAACAGAACACTGAACAGCCATCAGACAGTAACAGCTATTGATTATTATTGACCTGGGTCCTACCAGCAATTGATTTGTGCAGTTAACCCCTGCCCCTAAACAAATCCTACCGAATACAACCAGGCTTCACATGGAGAAAAAATTTGCCTCTGCAGCTCAGTTGAAACTTTATTTGTATATGAACCAATGACCCAGAAAAGAAAGGCTGTAAACTGCTTACCCTGATGACCCATCAAGTCACCAAGATTTAGGGCCTTAATTTGAAGCAACTATACCATTTTTACAGGAACAGCCCCACTGGGATTCTCGTATCACTTGTAAATAATGAAACACTGGAACAGATTGTTTGTCTAATTTAGTGCTGAAGACCATCATATTTGCCATTTGAGCCTTGAACCTTCCTCAACACTTGCCTTAGGCAACCGTGAAACACATTTTTTGAATGTTAGTAAAACTGTCGTAAAGTATTACAGCTGTAATGCAACTTCCATTCAGAAAGGAGAATAACACAAAGTATGAAGTGTATACCAATGAAATCCCCAAAACATGACATGAACATCTTAAACAATGTCCAAATAATTTTTGAACATTTAAGGGAAAGACTAATTCTCACAGCCAAACTGAAAATTATCAGTGCTGTTTACTTGGCCCACAGCACACAACTGGAATTTAAATGTCACATGGGGTGTATTGCACACTGCTTCTAATAGGATCATATTGTCAAGCAGCTTTTTCACTACAAAATCTCTTAGCTGCTTCAGTAGTGGGTGATATCTTTAAGCTATACCTCACCTTAGCTTCAAATCAGCTGCTGATATTGGAAAGGCTCTTATTTTTCCTGTTCTTCCACTCCTCAGTTTCAAGACATTACTAAGACAATGTTGCCTCAGCTTGGGAACATCTGGAAGGATTGCCTCTGCTATTGTTCACACTCAGAGTACAGCCATGTAATAGCAGAAAGAAAATGATAAGGACCATTGTGGTTCCTGACAGCCACCTACCAGGTTTTGATTAGCAGCAGTGAAAACCAACAAGATTTTATACGTGGTTTTCCTCCTCCTTGAGGATGCTTTGAGCAGTACCATGGGCTGGCAAGCTGCAGCCACAGGATGACAGCACTGCCAGTTACATTTATTCTGAGTTCATTTTCTTCGCAATTCTATGGACAAGAAACTCCATGTTAAAGAACTTCTATTTCTGTAGTGCTCATAGAACATTTCTTATTGTTACACTGAATTTATTTTACTAGAACAAAATAAGCCTACAGTGTAAAGAATGTTAATCACTATTTCGAAGCATTTAACAATAATTGTAGCCTCTCCTATCCTTAGAAAATAACACTTTATTACAAGGCATGTAGGTTTTGCAACTAAATGCTAAATTAAAGCCTAGCTAGGTACTACAGCATAAGCTTTTAAAAAATCAGGAGAAAAAAAGTTCAAAACATCATCTTCTGATCATTTGGCAGGTTTAGGTTCATGGTAGTCAAACCTCAGTATAAGACTAAAAACATTGATTATTCTTTAGCGAGTCAAGCACTTTGACAGAATTCAAATCAATAATAACAAAGAACACATCAGAGTAAATTGGTGAAATCTCATTGAAATGCTATATAGGATTCCTTTTCAGAAACACTGTGAAACATCTATTTATATGAGTTGATGATGCTTCCCTGGTCTACAATCCATATTTCAGCATGTCAGTAGATTTTTCATGTTCTGGCAATAACTAATATCCAAGCTGCACTTCAAAAATATTAATGAATTCAGTCTCAAAAACTGTGTAAGTTGGAAATGCAGATACACTGTTTTACAGCTATCGGCAAGCTTAAACGTAAACTATCACTGAGTACTCGAAACCCGATGGAGTTGGCTTAGTCTTAGCCCTGTGCAAATAAACGCAGCATTTGACTGGGAGGAGTAAAAATACCAGGCTAAGGAAACAAAGCAATCGGTAGCAAAGCAGAGGTTAAGGAATTGGAGATGCCAGCTCTACACTTAGCCCTCCATCTAGATCTCTACATAAAATAAAGTGTTCTTGTAGATAGTTTTCTTATTACCATGTTTTCCATTAACCATTTCATATCGTATTTAATTCTATTCAAAACTTTACCGTCTTCAATGATGATATAGTTCCCCGATCATCCTTAGAGAGCTTTGTAAGTGCAGCTACTTTAGATGAATTCACCGCAAGCTCAGCATTCAGCTCCCTGCATTTCTCCATAAGACGCTTTTCATTTTCATGAGACTTCTTCAAAACAGTATGGAGCTTTTCATATTCTATCTGGAATTTTTCCAGAGTTTTATCTCCCTTAAGTAGATTGATGACTTCTTGGAAGTCTTTTTCCAGTGCTTCAAATGCATTTTCTTCTAGATACGGTTTGGCAGACTTTTCCTGAATGAAATGAGATAGATAATCAATTAGCAGGAGGAACTGAACATCTCGCTTCTGACCCCAAAATATAAAAGAGCAATATACCGAGCATGTAACAGCTCCTAAGAAACCATGACAAAAATTTCTGTAATAACAGTTCTCTTGCTACCATATGATATGCACATTTCAAGCTATTCTTCAAACAGATCTATTCTGATTTTACTGAAATAACTTAGGCTTTGTCAGAGCTCCTGTAATTGAGTACAACTACGATTTTAAAAATAGGTCTAGAAAATATCATTGTGACAGTGTTTACGTAATACATCAACTATTCAGGTAGGCCAGTATTTTAGCCTTAATTCTTCCCAGTTCTCTACACTGTAAAGTCTGATTAGTTTACTCTTTTTATGCAAATAGTGCCAGGAAATCAATTCCAGATAAGCATGCCTGAAAGCACCAGTAATGGCAATGCAAGCAAATCCATCCCCTGCAGGAAGTGCTTCTGTTAAGCCTTCCACAGGGGAAACATCTGATTTAGCTCAGTTCTGAAGCCAAATTTTGCCAGCTTGGTTTCTGTACACCAAACTCTGCCAATATTTTTCAAAATTGCTTAAAATAACTTCCATTATAACCTTCAGTGGAGCACAGACACACCAAATGGAGGTGGTATGGCTACTTCTCGGAAGTTTGTTTGATCTGCTAAGAAGCATGATAAATCAGCCCACAGGACGCTTCGTTCTCTCACAGATGTATTGCTTCCATTACTCGAGCTTGTTTACAGCTGACTGGAACATCCCTACGCTGTAATCTGAAGCCTAGGTATATCCTTAAAATTGCATCTCGGAGGTAGGCTCACGTGGATAGGAGCATAGCCCTCCTGTCAGCGCCAGCCAGGGACGTAGGGCAAGCCCTCTCAGCGAGGAGAGGCAGTGAGGCTGCACAGCCCCCAGGTGTGCAGCAGGCCCACATACACCCTTACAGACCTGCCCTCGTCTCTCACCCCTCAAAACTGGAGGGTTCAAAAATGGTTCAGGTCCCTACTCACCATCTGAACACAAACAGCTTAGACAGAAAGGCAAGAATTTTCCAAAAAAAAAAAAAAAAATTAAAATCTGAGAGCAAAGATTTATTTCAGTTGTTTTAGGGAGTACACAAGTTCACACCACCTGGAAAAGCTGAAATTAAAAGGGTAGAAACAGACCCTTACTGCTTGAGCACAAGCTCAGGCTGTTAATGCACTGAGCTGGGGTCACCAGCTCCAAATCCTCCTTGCCAAGGCTCCAATTTGAGGGGGTTTTTTGCATCTGTGTCAGAAACTACAATGAAAAAAAAAAGAACAACAAAGGGAGCTGGAATGTTAAAAACTGCATTCTTGGTGCAGAAGGGAGTTCAGTGCGGAAGAAGGAAAGTCTTGGTGCTTCACCCACTCAAAACAGTGTGGGCGGTCACAGCGCTGTGTTTGTGCGCTGGTTTCCTCCTGCATCCACCTACCGACGTCAGGCCTTCAGTTTTGATCTTGTTACCTTTGCGATCATACCGGGAGTTAAAAGAAGAGCTGTAACAGCATACGAAATACACGAACATGGGTGTGATGTTTAAGCAGCGGGTGTTCCTACAACCTAGGCGTTATTACTCCCTGTGCATAAACAGCCTATCCGCACCTGCTTTCAACAACCGACCCAACTGAACTCGGTTCACAAAAGTAACTCGACGCCTCCATACGCTGTATAGGTACAGACAGAGACGATGCGGTTGGGATTACTCTGCGGTGCAGTGCTTGCCTAGTCCAAAAATCAGGCAGGGAATGGCGGGGGGCTCACCTCAGCCATGGTGCCTGCGGGGCGGGANGCCGCCCGGGGAGGTGTCGGGGCCAGGAGGCGGCATTCGCCCCCCGGGTGCCCCGCAGCGCAGCGCAGGCACGCGCCCCGCAGGCTCCTCGGAGAGGCGCGTTGCGGCCCTGTGCCGCAGCCCGGCCGGCCCGCTCCTTCGGCCCCGGGGGTCTCTTCCAGAGCTAAAAGGCTGATCCTTAGCGAGCAGCACGGATCACAGAGTCACTTAGCACGGAAAAGACCTCTAAGGTTATCGAGTCCAGCCATTAACCTAGCACTAGATGGGTCAGCGAGGGGCAGCTGCTCGGCAGGAAGAGTCAAATGCCCGTTCAAGGCAGGGAGGGAGGCAGGGTCCTGCGAAAGGAATTAAACGGGATTTGTGGGGTTTCGGGGTGCTCAGCCCTGCCGGGGTGCTTCATGCAGGTCGTGCTGCTCTCCCGCTCGGCATCTACCCAGGGGTCGAGGACTTGTGCCCTCCAGGAGAGCTGGCAGGCAGGCACAGCCGGCTGCTGGCAAAGTAACGTTTTTGCTTTCTGTTCCCGTGTAAGCAGCTGCCGCTTTCTGGGGCAGTTGCCTTGTCTGTGAGCGGAGAGCAAGGTGTGAGCACGCCCGGGGGCCGGCCACGCAGCAGCAGGGCCTTGCATCCCGGCCGCAGGGTGTTCCCCTGGGAACCCAGCAGCGGCTCGCAGGGCCCCGGGTCCGGGCACACCTGACGCGATCGCAGGGGCTGCGCGCATCCGCAAAACGCTCTGCACATTCAGAGGGGCAGCCTGACTTCTGCCATTTCATTGCATCTGACTAATCACACTGCTTAGTCTGCTCGCCCGTTAATGACTTTGTACAAAAGCAGGGTGTAGAACAAGGGAGCCCCGGACAATGGCTCTGCACTTTAAGAGCTGTGCTAAAGCATCAGCTACTGCTGTTTGCTCCGCTGCTAGCTAACCCTTGAAATAGCCATTTTACCTCAATGGGGTCACAAATTGTTTCATCTGATAGCTTTTTAGGGCAGGGAATGTAATGTTCCACATGTACGCACCCAGCAGAATGGACATTGCGTATGACCTTAAAGTTCCACTTGAAACTAATAATGACAATGGAAAATTTTGCCTGGTTTAATGAAGCCTGAATTGTAGCACTTCGTTTTACTGAGTACATGGCAAAAAAAGTAATTTCAAATGGAGGCTTTGAAATGGTCTGATTTTACCATTAAAGCTGGAGAATAATACCCATTTTATAACATATTCTGTGTAAGTGTGACTTAATTACAAAATATCCTGCGTGCTGAAACAGTTTCAATCATTTCAAAGCACACTTCTAATATATATATATATATTAAGGAAAGTATCTTTTCTAGGTTTTGCACTCTTCTTTTTCTTCATTTTCTTTTGTACTGATGCTTCCTACATAATAAAAGTACCAGGGAGATTATAATAATAAATTCCTTGATTCTAGGATTTCAAATTGTCAAGAAAACAAAATTTTTAGACCTTAAATCAACAAAACTGCTACATCTGTAAAGAAATATCACAAGACATGATTTTTACTTTACTTTGCCAGCAAAATCCTGCTGAAGGGAGAAAACAGGTTAAAAAAGGGGGATTATACAATATAACAAAAAAGTCTTCAAATTTACATCTTAAATATGTAACCTGGATATTTATGATATCCTTTCTTATGGCTATTAAAAGAAAAAAAAAAACAAGAATGGAAACTTATGAAGTGACCTATTCACCTTTACGGTGAATGCACCTTTAACATTGTACACCCACAATGTTTGCACTTTTGGGTAGCAGCAGTAATGTGTCCAAAAATGATACCCATATATTGAGGCATCCCCATGGTCTTCTGTTTTTCAAACTCGTGGTGATTTGTGTCCTGTGAGACCTTCCAATAGTAACTGTATAGCTGGTCTTCATGACAAGTGCCATTCAAGCTGAATTCATTCAGATTTGATGCATTCACCACCATGGTAGCTGCACCTCTAACTGCTATGCAGATGTAAGAGGGTGACCACGTTAGGAGTCTGATAGCTCACATTAAAGCCTGTTTTTGATAAACCAACCACCATGAGTTAAAACACTCAACAGTTTTATGTGCAAACAGAACACAAATCTAGGACAAGACCCCATTATTTGCTTTGAATTAATTCTGCAGCAAAGCTACTGAATGCATCAACAGGTTCATGATCAAGGAGCTGGATGGACACTCGAGGATATCTGGGCTTCTGATAATAGAAAGAACTTCCTATAGCTTGGGACCAGCTGCTTAAAGTTCCCTGTGCTTTATATTCATCAGTAAAGTGGAGATAATAAGAGCTGCCATCCTGCAATAGTGTTACGACTGTCATGGCTAAACATGATGTACTCATGCAGTAAAGTGAGCCTCTAGACAAGATGGAGCTCTTGAAGTGGGACCACTTTTTAACTCTCCCTTTTAAGCTAAGCCTATGTTCTCAGCTCTGTGAAAACCCTTCAGCTAGTAAGAACAAAAAAATCCCTCTGCCACAGGGGAAAAAAAAAATCTAGTATCTAAACGTAGTTTCATTAACAGCAGAGACAATCTGGATCCAGGAAGTTTCAAATTTTTGAAAGGATTGTTATTTAGTTCCCTAAATATCTAACTTCTTTCAGGAGACATCAGTATTTTATGGTAAATAAGCAGAATCACCTGTTCCACCAGCTACATAAAAGAGTGGTTCACATAAGCGGCAGGCATGTATGTGTTTGTGTAGGTGCAGGAAGCATTACTAGAGAAGAAATACTTTCTTACTGGTTTATTTGAGGTCACAACCCTCAGACAGTTAATTTAATACATGTTTTAGACCATAGTGTCATGAAAATGATAAGCCATCACTTGCTGAGTGTAAGGATTGATGGGCTACTGCAGAGATATAAATAAACAGAGTAAAATCTCCTCGTAACATCACCCAGGAGAACGTAAGCAATTTGGGGCAGGGACCATGACAGCACACGTCTTCTGGAAAGTGTAAAATGAACCTTTTGGACACTGGAAGGTAACGGTATGAAGAAGTATAAAGGAAAACCCGACGGTGGGGTTTGATATGTTTCCTTTTACACCATCCTGTAGTAAGACAGAAAATCACTAGGTGGCACTCCACCACCACAGTGCTTTGATAAACTGCCCCCTAACAGCAGCTATTTTCAGCGCTGTCAATCTTTTCTGTTTTAGAAACGTATTACAAATATGAATTAGTACATGGAGACACAATGGTAGGGTGAACACGTATTCATGGATGAGGTCCAATATTTGCATACAGTTTTGTTCATTTTACGCAGATAATGAGAATCAATGGGAAATCACCGCTAAGGAAAACAAAATTTGTCTAACCATTTGCTAGTACTAAAATATTACTTTTACTTATATTAGAAATATTAAAAATATGTTATATAAATATCAGTTTTTTACATGCAAGTGTTGTAAATTCCCCAGAAATATGGAAATCCATCTCAATCTCATGGTCTCCAACACCAGTGACGTTGCAGACGCTGTCAGTGGGCTGACGGTCTGGGACATACCCTAAAATCCAGTTTGCCTTCTCTGAGTTAGATCAGTTTTGCAGTATTAAAAGGAACAAGAATGTACTAAAACATACTGTGCCTTCTCCAGCCACAAGGAAATGTTATGAAGTCATTGATTACTTCATTATCCAACTGATATTTTTACTACATTCTTTTTGAAAGTCCTCTCCTTCTGTTATTTTTAAATTAAATGATAGTTCTATAATGTGTACACTTGTTCAGATAAATTGGATTGAGGCTTTCAATTTTGTTCATAAACATCATGCAACAGACCTCAAACAGCAGTAACCTTTGATCATGTTTGGCACTGGAGTTGAGCCAATGATCTCAAGGGGAAGAAACATACCATATCTCATTACCATTTTCATAAGAAGTTGAATCTTGGAAATGTTTTGATTAATAGAAACACCCTAATAAAGAGCTTGGTTAGCTCTGAGACAGAAGTTAAAGCTGACAAGCTGTCTGTGTATAATGTATAATTACATGCTCTACATAAAAATAAAACAGATGAAAATTATGGAAAGCAACTGAAATTAGGTCAATAATCCTGGAACCAAGCTGAACTTGCCATTCCCCAGCATGATTTGAAACCACAAAACAGTTTCTTATCACAGTTTTTCCTCCCAATTCTGCAGCAAGGATTATGATGGCCTGTTACCCTTGTTTGAAAATTCTTCTCTTCTGCCCTTCTCCGAGCCAAGACCAGGGATTCTCCCAGACCCCCGGAGGGAAGCAGGGCCCTGCTGATCCCATCACCATCGCTGCCCACTGTGGGCTCTTAAACACCAGGATTATAGTTAATGCTACAGTTAATCCGCACTACAGCTTTAAGTGACATGCGGGGGGACTCTTCCTCCTACATATACGGAGGAAGAGTCTGGTAGAAGTGACCCTCTCCCATCCTGGCTGCCCGGCATCACTAATGCCTAGAGGGGCTATGAAGGAAAGCCCACAAGTACGTAAGTGCACTTGGCCCTGCACAGTGCTCGGGTTTCTTCAGTGGGTGCTTTCCATTACCAGCTTGCCAGTCCTGATCCATGACTGTCTTCCCAACCATGAACATTTGTGTGTATTTAAAAATGAGTTTCAAATATGCCTAGATTCATAATGTGCTCATTAGCAGAAACAACTTCCCCCCCCATGCTTTCCAACAGCGTCTCTGTTCTAGCTGCAGAATCCACGCCCTACTTTCTGATTCCTGTTCCCCTCACTCATATTTTATTACTCAGCCTTTTAATTCTCAACCACCAAGTCTTCCCCTAGCTGAAAATTTGTCTGGCATCTTTTACTGCTTGACACTTGAGCCCTCTGGGAGGAAGAGGCTATCAAAAAAAAAAAAAAATCCCTCCTCTCATAGTACCTAAGGAAGGCTCTGGAAGTCACAGAGGTTTATAATGTTTATAAGGTCAGGGATAAGGGAGCAGATGAGGACACCACAGGCGAGCTGTGAGGAGGTGACCCCATCTCCCTGCGCATTTCCTTGCATGGTAGCTAGGAGCTGTGGAATGTTCACAGGCGGAAGGGAGTCCCCTGCTCCCGTCTCCCCTTCTCTTGCTCTGCTGGGGCACACTGAGCTGTGCCTCCTAAAATCCCATCCCGCTACAGTCTCCTCTAGGTTTACACAGACATGCAGTATAAAAGGTAGGGCCACAGCAAGGCCTGACTCGAGCAAGAACATCACTCTCACTTTCCCTGCGCAAATGTGAATCCCTCCATGCGCTCCTGGTTGGCAGCCAAATGTCCTGTTCCTTGTGAAGGTGACAGCTGGAAGCTATACCAAAACCTGTTTCACTGCTGCCTACCCATGCTCTCTCTATCGTATCCCTATTCTCTCTTTTCAGATCTTGCAAGACTTTTATTTTTAATTTACTACTGGTAACAATTAAAGGAAATATTGCTAGTTTTGTAAGAGATTGGAAATACTAATGGAAAGAACAAAATAATCCCTCAATCTTCTAACATGTCTGAAAGCAAATAAGCAAGTTATCTGGAATTTAACTCTCAGTGCAAATCTTGCTCTTGTTCTACTCCTGCTGTTAGGATCTTAAAGTCCACTTTACAAATCATATTATTATATCTAATTTCTGCTGCAGTAGCATCCATGCGACAGAGCCGCAGGCTATGTCCCAGTGTGCTGCGGCACTGTTACTCCACTGCTCACAGCTTCGGGTCCTGCCCAACATCTGAGTAACGTTAGAGGAGCTTGGCTCATTATCAAATAAATTACTACCTTTAGCAAGATAATGATCTTAAGCCTTCTGCAGTGCAGCGATATTCAAACAATGAATCATGTACTGGAGTTGTCAGGATACGTATTATGGCTTTCCCTCCTCTTTCAAACTGCTGAGCTGCATCAAAAAAATAATATAAATCAAATGAACATGTCTTGGTTTGACTTTTCCATTTACATGCATTGTGTTGTTATAATAATTTTGTACCCTCTTAGGTGGCACAGAAAGTGGATCCTGAATGGGATGGCTGATAATGTAGTATCATCTGCTGGGACCTGAGCCTTCCTTTTTAAAAAATGTTCAGACTTTTCCCCAGTTGCATTGCTTATCTACCTGTATCCCAGGAAAATTTAGGAGATGAATGTGAATCACTGGCTCTCTAACCTATAGTGATTTGTGTTGTTCGATGTGTATATATACATATATATATCTGTATATATACGGTCAGAATCAGTAATTACTACCTTGTCAGGCTTTCTGCAGGTGATATTTAATAGATATTTTCCTTTGGCTTAGGTGATGGATATCTGTTTTCTCTCCTGCTGGTGCTGCAAATTTCCCAGGGGAAACAAATCATTCGCTGAGACAGGCCGAGTCCTGCAGTACAGAGCGAGGAGATTCCAGCACTGCTCTTGCCAGAGACGATTTTCTTAGATTATAGCATAATGGGAAAGGAATGTACTAACAACACCCAGGTTGCCAATAAACCTGAATAAACTTGATTCAGACGCTAAGGAAGTAATACCCATACCACACACTTACGAACACAAACCCTTTGAATAACATTAAAACTGTTACTTAATTCAAGAAGCACTTCAGGAAATTCAAAGAACAGGCTGACATAACAGCCCAGGTTACCACTTACAAACTAGCCGGCTTCAGCGCAAAGCTGTGCCCCCGCATTTGCCAGGTGATACTGCCCATTTGATAGTCTTGGTGAAGGGTAACACAGGGTGTCCCACCGCACGCAGCACGTCCACCACCTCAGCTCAGGAAATCAAAGCAGCAGCGGTGGAGAACATGCAACATGCCACCCCAGCGCTAGCGTGAGAGCTGTTGCAATGCTGTGGAAAGAGGAAGGGTGCAGCAAAGGGATGTATAGTTCCCCTAAATCAGATCGATGTTACTGTGCTGTTGCTCAAACCTGGTTCCCTTGAGCTTATTTGTAGAAGCGACAGTTGTTGAGCAAACTTTCCTCTGCCGGAGCTGTAAGAAGAAGCCATTTAGCCGTAGCACGAGGGCAGCGCTGGAAACCACCTTATTTAAAATCCGCAGGACGGGGGCCTTCCTCTGCCATTGGTTAAGGGCACCGGGCTGTGCCTCAGCTCCCCCACCCCTACCCGGAATCCCGGGCGCTTCGCTGCCCCGCGGGGCTCCCGGGCAGGCTGGCGGGGCCCCGCTGCTGCCGGCTCTGAGCTCGGCGTCCCCGGGCCCTCCTGCTCCGTCCGTCCGGTGGGGTTAGGAGGGAGGTTCCCTGTTCCAGCCGCTTTCCTGGCTCTCCGGCGCGACCACCAGGAGGTCAGAACACATCCGAGAAGCAAAATGAGCGCATTTCCTTTCCGTCCCCGGTGCCCTCAGCACAAAACCGTCAGGGAAGCTAACGGGGGAGCCGGCAGGGAGCTCGGACGGCAAACTGCAGCTCGCCGGGGGACGGCTCGGCGCCTAGGGCTGGCGGGGGTGGTTTGAAGGAGGGGAAGGGGAAAGGAAAAAAAAAAAA
>VXAL01014923.1:18192-59317 GCA_013399475.1 Chauna torquata | reverse complement strand
AGCCTGGTGAGTCTCGGGGCTGGGGCTGGGGAGGGGAGCGACGGGGGGACGCCGCCGCGGGGTGCCCCCGTCCCCGCGTGGGAAGGGCTTTTCGCCCGTGTTGGCGCCGGCGGTTCTGGGGAGGGAAGCCGCTGGAAGAGGTGCGGCGGGTGCCGGGCCGGGTAACCCCCGGGTGCCCGCGGGGAAACCCGCCCGAAGCGCGTCCTGTGCTCGCTCCGGGCGCCAGCGGCTCGGCTCCGCGGGTGCTCGGGCACCGGGCAGGGTCAGGCCCCTGGGGCGGACCACTGCGCACGCCGGGTTTTCCCCGGGATGGCAGATCTCCCAGCCGTCCTCTCCGGGCAGCCCAGGCAGGAGAGGAAGGCAGCCAGCTTTCGGGGGACTGCCTGCAGCACCGTGAGCAGAGCCCCGTAGCACCAGGCTGTGCGGAACGGGGACCCCACATCCACCTCCGTTTGTTGGTGCCACCGGCACGCTGGGCTCCTTATGCCAGTGGCAATTGCCAGAGTACGCAGTCGATGCAACATGCATCGCTGAGCTTCGCTGCGTGGTCGGTGTTGAGTGGCTTGGGCTTAGCTTGTTACAAATCTGCTGCCTTTCTTCTGGGATCCCACATCCTGCTAATGAGTGCAAGGAGCCGGAGCTGTGTTTTTAGCTCAGCTGCTGTTCTCATGTGCACGTCTCTCTATTTGAAGATGGCCAGGTGGTGTTTGTAGCTCAAACTGGTGCAAGTCAGGGCTGGGATACTGGAAGTCCCAGGCCATAAAACTGATGTGAGGAGCCAGAGCTACAGTGGCCTTTGCATCTTCAACTTAGGGTGAAGGGAGGAATTTCCCTCTGAAGCAGTTCTCTTGGGAACTGCCCATTAAAATCCTTCAGGAAGACTCGAGGTGTTGCTATTGGGGCCTGTTATGTGGGCAGGCAGGATGAGCACCAGCATGGTCTCGAAGCCAACGTTACTATTAATATGGTTTTAATGAGCGCTATAGGCCTAAACCGTACCCAGCGCATCCCCTTCAGGCACAGGTATTTGGTGTGAGCTGCCACGGACCTGAGCTGCTGGGCAGGCAGCACCGGGACAGGAGGGCAGCTGTAGCGTAGCCTGGCTGGTTTCGTGAGGCTTTTGAGTTTGGTTTGGCGAGGATGATAAAGCTATTTTGCAGCTCTGACTAAAGTTACTTTGTTTACCTTCACAGACATCCGGTTTTAAAACTTACTGCTCCCAGTTATCCTTAGTATACTTGAAGGGTTCTTTGGTCCTTAAGGAAAAACAGATCATGGAAACTAGGAATGAAAACTTAAAACCCCTTCAGCCTTGTTTTCAGCACAACAGACGCTTCACACCGCTCCCGCATGGGAAATACACGTATTAAGTGTGATTGCCACAGAAGCCGAAAGAGGTGAATTGGTTTGCCAAAGGTCAGAGAGCCCATGGCAGTGCTGGTGAAGCCCTGAGGGCTTCTCGGCTCCCTGCTGGTAGATGACATTTTTGTTTTTGCATGACTAGGGTGTACAGAAACCAGCAATCGGTGTCCGCACCAGCAGCATGTGCAGGGGAGAACCGGGTACCTGTGCACGCCCAGGAAGCTGTCCCTGTTTATCAAAAGCTCAGCGGTGGCCCCTCCTCACCCAACTGTCATCCTCTTTTTGTTGCTTGGAGCATTACGATACATCAAGAACAGCTTTCCCTCCCCCCCAAATCAGACTGGAAAGCCCTGGTCAGGGACTGGAGGAGTTTGCTCTTTATGAGTGACTGTTTCAGACCAAGTGATGGCTGGGCCACCAAAGCTGTGTGTCGTGCTCCCATTTTGCGTTTTGTTGGTTCTCTCCATGACAATAAGGGCTCCCGTGGGCCTCCGCAGCCTCTGAGGTATGCCTGTGCTTGCAACCCTCCTTACGTGGCGATGAGTAACAGAGAGGAAATCTGACCCACAGAAATGCAACGCTGGTGCTCAGTGTGCTGACCTAACTGATTTCCGAGTTTGTTTTTTATGCAAAACCTGCATGGCTTTCATAAGGATGATTTTAGTCTGGTTTTTGCAACTGGCTACTGCTGACTGTTAATTCAGTATCTTGGGGCTTGCCTGCAAGCAAGTTCATGCAAATAGAGTGATATCAGGAAACGCACTTCTTGGGTTGTATTGTGATTTATTTTGTTGTTGTTGTTGGGGTTTTTTGGTGTGTTTTGTTTTTGTTTTTGCCAATAGCTTGAATCAGTTCCTTGAGTTCAATGACTACACCAGCAAAAGGGGTGGCTTATTTTTTGAGTTGTATTGCTCTTTCCAAATTTGCATCCCCTCTAAAAGAAAACTTCTCCTTGCAAAATTCAGGCTAAATTCAGCCTCTGTCAACAAGGTGAACATTATGAAGCAGCTGTTCTGGGACACACTGCTAAACAATATGAACTCCATAAGGAGTCTGTTCAAGTCTCCCTGCAGTTCTGTGCTGACCTATCCTGCACTCCCTGCTCTGCAGAACTGCAATTACAATCCATTACAGCAATGGCGCAGTGGAGAAGGGAGCTCAAAAAAAAAAGCTCCTGGCTTGTTCCCTCAGATCCCCTTTAAAATAGGCTGCTGGGTGGGCCAGCTCTTTCTCTCCCAAGTGTTATTATAATCCTCTTACGCTGAGAAAAAGCAGCTTTGCTGCCAGACAGTGTACTTTCCATCCCGACATGTAATTGCTGGGTGGTGGAGAGAGGCAGAGACTCTGGCTGTCGGGCTGCAGGTAGGGAGGGAGCCAGGCTGGGGTGTGCGCTGGGCAGCATCGCCGTGCGCCCAGATATGAAGTCCAGGTTTCGCAGGGATGCCGGCTCAGCTGTGTAAGCAAAACCTTCTGCCTGTTCACCCCTCAGCGTGGGGAATAGGAAGGGAGGCAGGTAGCCAAGATCCAAGCAGGATGAGGGATGGAGAGCCAGCCCAGGGGAGCAGCTGCGGCAGGGCTCTTTTTTTAGCTTGTTTTGGTTTCCACACGTGTGGGCTGTGCGAGGTTGGCTGAGTTGCCCTTGGTTCTGTGCCGAATGGAGCCTTGGAGCTGGGCTCTTCTGGCCGGGGATTCAACAAAACAGACAGGTTTTACCGCTGTGTCCTGAAGGCCAGGCGAGCCGCTGAGCTTTGCTGGAGCAGGGGCATTTTGGATTTCGTGTAGGGCTGACCGAGAACAAACACCGTGCCATGTGGCTTGGCGTGAGCAAGAGGAGGTTTGTGCCAGCACGTGAGGATGTAGAGCAGGCAGACCCACTGCTGAGAGGGACCTTCTCGTAATGACCTTAAGCCATCCCCTGCAGGTCAGTCAAGGTTTCTCCAACATCTGTAAACATATAGCAGAAGGAGACCCTGACTGCAGTTTTAAGATTTAGTATTTTTTTAAACAAATGAGAGCGTGCAAGTCGCGTAGCAGCAGAGAGCGTGCAAGTCGCATAGCAGCAGTTCCCTGCTCTTGTCCCTACCCGGCAGCGCGGCACTCCTCAGCTCTGTTCCTCCAAGCAGAAGCTCCTGCTGTACCTAGCTGGCCTTGAGCCACCACGGGACCAGACTTTGCAGGCCCTGAGGGCTAGCAAACATCCACTGGGATACTACAGCACGGATCCAGTTCTTCTGGGGTTGGAGAGCCTGGCTTCTGTGCTCGGCAGTCTGTGCTGCTGCCGGTAGTGTGGTGGTGCCGGTGGTGCAGAGGCACTGGGACGTCAGAACTGAGCCTGTTTGTCTGATTTGGCCTCAGAGTCAAAGACGGAAATGGAGAAGTGAGACTACACACGGCCTGCTCAGAGCAGGTACGTGGGAGGAGGGAGGGTTGATGAACCCCATCCCCACAGCTGCCGACATGAAGCGATTCAGGAGAACAAGGGTGCCTAGACCCAACACCAAGCCCTCAAAGGACCCAGCTCCAAAGCTCGTCTCAGCCCACGGAAGGGCTGCTCCAGCTTTCATCAGGCTTTGGATCAAGGCAGTCAGAGGGTTTGAAGTGGCTGTGGCCACAGCGGGGTACGAGGGAGGTGGCTGCCTGTTCCCCAGCCCGCTTGTGCACAGCTGGGTGACCTTCTGTTTGTCTGCTTGTCGCGCCGGTCGACTGCTTCTGCTCGGACGGCTTCGCTTTGTTTCCTGTTTCACCTAAAATTTCATAACTTCTCTCTCCTTCTAAAATATGGTAGTTTATCTTGTGGTTCTGCGTTTCACATCTTCCTGCATGCTCTCAGACTTGTTTCCTGCCTCTTCTCCTGCGTTTTCTGTTTCTCACATTAGCTCTCCAAACCCGGCTCCCCTAGCAAGTATTTCTACCTCGCAAGCCGCTTACAGCAGCTAGATGCCTCTTCTGAGACAAACCAATCCCAGACAAAACTGTCCCAGCCTTTATACTTACACAGCTGCTAATTTGACCCTAATCCATTTTAAAAGGAGAGGGCTGGTGGGTGAGGATGGAGTTGAGGAGGGAGGTCCTCGCTTGCTGGTATGTCTGCAATGCTGACAGACCCGCGGTGCTTTTCACACACTTTCTCATCGGAGAAGCAGAGTTTTAACTCTTCCCTGATCACTTCAAAGCTGATTATTTCAGGTCTCTTGAGCTTCTGCGATCATTTTACTAGGTAAGGCCAGGGTGGGGGGGTGGGGGAGTTAATCTCTGTTTTAATCAATAGCTAATTTAGGTAACTGCATTATGTACCCATCTTCTGCCTGAACTTCCTCATTCATTCTCTTTGTGTTTTGCAGACTTCCTGGCTGTGCTTCAACGGTGGGTGACTGAACAGAGTCTTGTCTGCATCACAGTGACAGTAGTAATGTGAAGTTTAATGAGCACCTGCAAAGCTGTGTAGCAGGTAAGTGCTCCAGGGATCATTCTTCCTTCCAGTTTTGACGTGATTTGAGAGAGCCTCTTGATGGTCTCTTGCTAGGAGATCTTGAGCCTTGCAGGAAAAATGCAGGAAGGGAAGTGGTGTGCTCATGTTTTAGTAACCTATGCGTTGCTCCCAGCAGCAAGGGTCAGGCAGCACTTGCAAAGACTACTTGATGTAGTAATACTGAAAAGGTTTAATTGGGAAATGTCTTCAATTTGGAATTTCAGTGCTAAAAGCCTCTCAATTCTAGCATTCAGACGAGAACTGCTCTTACCTGGCTGCTTGGTACCTTTGGTGTCTAGTCAGAGGGGAAGGCAGGTGGGAACCAACAGGTCCAAGCTTTGCTGACAGCAGCTACTGCTGCATTTGCTGCCCATGCAGGAGAACTTGCCAGAGGTGTCCTGCCCAGATCGGGGGAGCACTAGATCCCCCTTCTTCCAGCTGTCAGAGGGGAGACAAGGGCCTGGAAGTGCCTGGACAGCCTCCTGATGATCAGGGGTGACAGCAGAGGCAGCTGGATTGAAGTGAAACGGCAGCTTTCACAAGCCAGCAATGTGCAGAGTTTTAATGCTCCAGATTATGTTTGTATGAGAATCCCTGAGAAACCCGCTGAAAACAGAACTGCTGTCTGAAACCCAGACATTGGGTGGTGCTGCACTGTGAGCATGTGACTGGAGATAGCAGTGGTGGGAAGGGAAGAAATGTGGCTGGTGGCTGAGGCAGCCGCCAGAGCAGCAGTCCTGGCTGCCACAATGTCTTGCTGCAGCTCTGAGTACCTGTTACTTCGGGTACTCCATGTGATTTTTCTTTTTTATTTTTTTTCTTATTTATTCTGGAGCTGCGTCTGTGTTGGGTGGTGTTTGTCCCCTTTTTCCCATCCCAGTTAGTTCAAACAGCTGCTCTGCTCGAGCAAAGCTCAGCTCACTGAGTTCCCTGGCATGCTCTTCCAACCAGCCTGGATCAAAGCTCTGAGAGCTGGCCCATTGCCATTGCCTGTGTGTAAATTAGGATTTCTCTCTTTTTCCTTCTCCCCCCCTTCATTATTATTCCTCCTCCAGAGGCAGGTTTTTCTGGCTGATCTGGCACATTATTTATATCAGTGATGTTTGCCTCAAGGCAGAGATGCTTTTTCAGCATTTACAGGGCAAACATCTGATGCACCCCATTGCCATGCATGTGGCTTGGAAAAAGCAAGTGTGGTGTTGGCAAGGGTGAGGGCTGCTGAGGCCAGCTGTCGCAGAATTTAAGCGGTTAGGCACAGTCTGATTCATATGGTTACTTCAATTGCCAGGCAAAAGAAAATGTACTGTTGCTTTGCTTTCAGAACCAGGGGGAAGAGCATGCAGAGAAGGCTGCACCTGAGCAGAAGAGTGGCATGTGAGCTCTAAGGTGTCAGCTGAGCCACCTCTGTGCCTGCATCTTTCTCTGGGTTGCCCCAAGGGGGTGGTGGGTGCCATCAATTGAAAAGATGCAGTTTGCAGCCAAAACCAAATGAAAACAATGAAACTCAACTTCAGAGTGCCTTGCTTTCAGTTCTTCTGAATCACAGAGGATTTGGTGGTGCTCAGGGAGCACCTGATGGTGAGTGGGAGCAAAAGGTTCCCACGCTGCCTGTAGGGGGGGAAGTAGCTCCCTAAGACGAGATAGCGTCTCTATGTGCCAGAATCCCAGCAGGGCTTACACCTTTCTATGGAGAAAGTGCATGCAGTGACAAGGAGAAATTCCTGCAGGTCAGGGTGTTTAAGCACTAGTCTAGACTGTCCTGTGATGCAGAGATGGAGATTTGATGGAAGCTTTTCAGAACAGAGCAAAGACTTGGCAGAAACCACCCATGCAGCATGGGCTCTGCATGTAGGCAGGAGGAGAAACTGTATTGCTTTTTCAGAGCTCTTCTATCCTATCTTTAAGCTCTTGGAGAATGTTAATATATACTAGAGGTGGAGCTAAGGAGATGTTCTCAAGCCTAAACTGTGACACTTAATGTTCACTGTACAGGCTTGCATTTGTGTGTGTATCTGGATCCAAAATGCTTATCTCCTAAATCATTTACCCCTGAATGTTCAGGTACCTGATTGCCACTGGTTTCAGATGAGAGTTTGATTTCTAAATGTCTCTGGAAATTTAGCAACAAAATACCTCAGGACTATTGGAAATGTGAGAGAGGGCAGTTGCATTTTCTGTAGTATGGTCACTTCTAAGCTGCAGACGGCAATCTACTGGTGATAATCAGAGACCTTTATCTTTTCTCCCAGGCTAGGAGAGGCAAAGATGAGATAGGTCTCTGTGTTTTGGGTAGCTGGAATCAATCAGCTGACCCTCCCCTGCTGTAACACATGGTGACGGAAGTTATCTGGTGCTTTAGTTGACTTAAGGACATAGAGCTCTACTGCAGTCCTACCTAGACAACTAGCTATGCTCAGTCTAAGCATCAAGACCACACTCCCCTGCAGCCAAAGACAAAAGATGGTCAGAAGGTGCTTGGCTGACGTCCATCCCAGCTCCTTGTTGAGCCATAGCTGCTTCATGCTGTTGGAACAAGCGCAGGTTGTGCTTTCAGGCTCTGAAGGAGTTGCAGGAGGAAATGTCGACTGAGAGCGACAAGTCTGTATTGTAAGTCATCCACAGCACGTGTTCTTAGCTCAGCCTTGCATTTGTTGCTAGTCCAGGACGCTTTCAGTTTCCCATGCAGAGCTGGAAGCTCTTTGCTCCAAAGCTAAGCTCCTTGACTGCTGCAGCAGAGGGGATTTTTGTGCCCATGAGCAGGGGCCCCACAGCTATGACTCACAGTTCCCCTTACGTAGTAACTCAGCCTTTAAGTGTGCGGAGAGCCTGCCCCTTGGCTTTCAAACAAAGCCTGCCTTTGTTGTGCTTATGTTATAAAGGAAGCAAGCATTTTTGTTCACCCTACGTGTCCCAAATGAAAACCACGTGCCTTCACAGCCCTCACATGTGTGTTCGATACTTCTGCTACAGCACTGCATGTTGCATCATTCTTATCCCATTAAGTCTTTCCAGAGCTTTTCTTCCCAGCAGTCAGTTTATAAACTGTTCAGGGAAAGGAAGAGCTTAAAGATCTTTCCTTTTGTTGGTGAGCTGAGGGGACTGAGCAAAGAGCACACGAATATTTTTATGTACAGGTGCATGTAGCAATAGGCTGGTCTCTGAGTCACTCGCTTGGGTGAAAATGGCTCTGAGCTGGTGGCCACTGAAAGTATGAGCTTCATGGAAGTATTGTAGAAGTGGGATGGTTTGTTTTCTTGTATGGCTTTGCTTTTCTCTTCTGTTTTTTGCTGTTTCAAACTAGTTTTGAAAAGCAGGGACAGCCAGCAGTACTCTGCAGCCAACATATTTGTGTGTGTGCGTGTCTCTTGGCAGTTTATAGGTTTATTACTAGCGAGCCAAGAATGGGCTTACTGCTTCCCAAAGCATTTGCGTTGTTTCTCCTGTTCATTTCTAGAGCTACCACGCAATGAAGCAAGAGGGCCTGATTCTTCCTGCACGTGTTGGTGTGCAATGCGGGCTGCCTCTGCTTAGAGCAGGGAGTTATTCTAGTGAAAGCAGAGGAAGCAGTTGTGAGAGTAGTGAGTTTCCTAGTGAGAATAGAGGAAGCGCTGCAGTAAAAGTGCTCTTTGTTGCCCTCTTCTCCTTCCACACCCTCCACCCATCCCTGCAGGGGCTTTCACAGTCGGATGTTTTTACTTTATTAAAGGATCTATATTGTATTTTATGCAAAAACTGGGATTTCAGGCAATGGAATAAAGCATTGCTTTTCATTTCTGTGGTGTCATTTTTGCTACAATAGCCAGCTTTGAAATACTGTTCTTCCCCAACTGTTTGCATACAAACAGCTGTAACTTGTTATCAAAACAATAGTCCAGTATCACACAGACCACCAATCTCTTCCAGTGTTTCTGAGCCCTGTTTAAGCAGACACTTGGGCCTGCAGGTCTCCTGACATGGATGTGTTACTTTGTCACTGAGTCAAGACTCCAGTGGAGTGGAAGATCTCAGATCAAGCAAATTCCTAGCCCACAATGACAACTTCTTTATGCTGTCTTTGGTTCAGTTTGTCAACATGGATGTGTCTGGCAATTCAAGGCATGTGCTTTCTGCCATCTGTAATACATAAAAGCTCATTGTTATGTGACTGAAATGGGACCTCACAGGGTCACACGTAAAACATAATCATTCTGCAAGTCACGTCTGAGCTGTGCCAATATCCACAAGTGCTCTTCTTAGATGTACTGGAGTGATGTATCCCTGCTGGGAAATCAACTTTCTAGTAATGTTTTCTTCAACCTCTTGTATACTGAAACATCCATGTCAATGGATGTACAATATGCAGTTAAGTTGGGTGTGTAGGGATGCAGGGAATATGCTTAAGGGTGAGGAGAATCGGAGTAACTGCTAGCTGATTTAATGACACTGGTTTGATTTTCTCCACCTTGTTGAGAAATAACGGGAAAATGAGGGCGGGTTTAAACAAACATCTTGGCAATTGATCCCTTTTTGTGTTCGCACCACTTTTCCATGAGGTGACTGTCCCATCTGGACCGATGAGCCACAGCTGCCTACATGTGCAAGGTCGTGTGACCAAGAGGGTGACAGCCAGAGCAGGTCCCATTGTGAGCACCAGGTGGAGGCCAGACAGCATGTGTGCAGTCACATTGCTCTATACATTGTGATTGACGCTATCAGGCTTTTGGTAAAGCGAAGGAGGGTAGTTGTCATTTGTGTCCATCTGTGCTGATGAAAGATCACACGAGGGAATGACCTGGCTCCCATCACACTCGGTTTGAGGGGGAGGGAGCTGTCGAGGTTGGTAAGCTGATTTTTATTTTTTTTATGTCTCGGTGTGTGTTTTTTCTCCTCCTAAAAACACAGAAGTTTGGTCTGCTCCAATTGTTCTCCTCTCAATTAACAGACAGAATTTATTCAGCTTAAAAAGCCAAGCTGTTCCTGGCCAGGATCCCACCACAACAGCTCAGTACGTGGGTGGGAGCCACATATACACTTCCTACCTTTCCCCTCATGCATCCCTTGCAACCAGCAGCGTGTTACAATTTGTAAAAACCCTTCCTGGCCATAGCGGAGGGAACCCGAGGCACTGTGCAGGTTGCCCGCATGCTGCTTGCTGGCGAGAGATGAGCTGGCTTACACAGTCAAAAAGCAAAAAGACATTCAGGCAACAGGCGGGATGCTGAGAAACACACTCCTCACACTATCAGTCTCCATGGGCATCCCCTCATGTGCGCAGCCTTACATAGAAACAGTGAGAGCTTTGAGGGCATGACATGGCTTTATGTTTGTTTAGCAGCTATTACAGCTGTCCTTCATGGTGGCTGCCAGCTTCTGGTGGCAGGAAGAGGGGGCTGGCGTCATGTTCTTTCTGTGCGTACAGGTACGACACACCACTGACGAAATGGTGTCTTAGAATTACCCAGATAAATCCCCCACTCACTGATGAAACTGTAAAATCTAACAAGTTCCACGTATCTAGGTTTTGGAAAAGAGCGCTAGTAGGCAAATAACTCCTTATGTGCCAGAAAGAGAACTCTGTACTATCCAGGTTTTGGGGAAGGGAAGAGGAGCCATGGGATATTATGGCAACATCTTACAAATGCATCTGGGTGCAGAGAAAGCTGAAGCAGGAGGGGAGGGGAGAGGAGACCCTCTAAATATCTTGAGTGCTTCTGCAAGAAGAAAACAAACGGTCTGTCCTACTTTTACTCACAGTGGTCACTGGGAAGTTAGGAGTTCAAAATGCAGCATGGGGGAGTTAATGAAGCGTGAGAAAAAGCTTCCTAATGGCAAAGACAGTGAATGACTGGAAGACATGAGAGAGACTCCCCATCCTCCCTAGAGCAAGTTGAGTGCTCCTCTGCTTGGAGTGGTGCTGGCAAAATCAGCGCTCGCTTGGAGCTTCGTGGGTCCTTCCTGTGGAGCCCACGATGTACTGGTCCTGCGGGACCTGGGGCCACACGGTAGCGTCCGCCTGCAGAGCAATGTTAGCCCTGCTGTTGTGATTATCCACCCCGAATCCACCCGTCTGCGGGAAGGGAGGGCTCCCTAGTCCTGTACACAGGATGAGCATCAGCATTTCCTTGGAAACAGCTGATCTGGTGACCCTGGGAGGAAAATATTGCTTCCGAAAGTCCACGGCAGACCTGTCGGGCAGGATGTCCGACTGGGGCTGTGCGACTGACCCCATTGGCACTGCAGCAGGCCTGGGACGGGATGTTCACGGATGTTACGAAAGGCTAACGCGTTCTCAATCAAACGGCAAAACAATAGTTATCGGGCAAATGGCCTTGTCCAACCACTGTCCTGTGGCCCAGCAGCTAATCTGGGGTGCGGCTTCCTAAGCGTGTTTTGGAAGGCAGTCATGCTGCCATACCCATCTTGTGCAGTCCTGAGCAGGCCAGTTGGCTTGGTCTGTTTTTAAACACGGTTATGGTACCAGTCTCACCATCCAGGCCTCTACGGCTCGTGCATGGGTGTATTCGGTCCTTTCCACTGGTGGCTTTGGTAGAGAAGCAAAGACAGAGCCTGATCCCACCAGTCCACGCAGAACCAACTGTGACAGTAACGCATCTCATGAATGTCCTGCATGCTGGCCATAAGCTTAATTCACAGGGGGTGAAACAACACCACAAATTGGTGCTGCTCAGACGCTGTATCGCTTTTTGTGGCTCCTATTTTTTCTGGCTGTGCTGCAGCTGACTGCATGCTCAAGAGAAGGGAAAGCAGGAGCCTTTCCCAGTGCCCCAAGTGGAGGTGGGCCCCGCTGGGTGCTGTCAATGCAATGCGTAGAAGCTGATGATGGAGCAGGAAGTGGAGGATCTCCATTGCTCTGTACCCATCTGGGGACATTTTCGTATTGCAGCAGTGGGGTCTGGGGTGGTGGAAACCAGCTGAGGATCCTCATCTGAGCCCCTGGACTCTTGCCATCTGTGCCAGGAGATATCCCAAGGTGAAAACCAGACGTGGTCATATGTGCTGATGCATATGTTGCTGGGTGGGAAGAGCAGACCAGTGCAATAAACCCTTGCAGCCTTGGGGCTTGTTTCAGTACGTGGGCTGTGTGTGTTTGCCTCGGCTACAGGGGCCCTCCAGCCTCCCCCAGGGTCCCCACCTGGCTGACTCCGGTGAACCTGGAAACTCTTGTTTCAAGATGTAGTGTTTGGGCACGATGCCTCCCGGGAGCTGCTCTTCTGGCAGCATCCATCCCACCAGGGCGCTCGGTAACCCCAACAAACGCAATGCTGGCCTGGGAGGAAACCTCACTCGATTCTGGTCTGAAATTTTTCACCAAAATGGTACTCGGTCCCTGCCCACCCCAGAAAATGCTTCTTCAGTAAAAGTAGTCTCAAGAACAAGACAGGTTTGACTGAAGTCCTGCCAATTCCTCAATTCCTATGGAAGCCCAGGTCAAAAGCAGAGAAAACAGTATTGGCCTGAAAGCAGCCAAGTGATGAGGGCAGCAGCTTCAGGGGCTGGGAAGGAGACCAAAACTTAAATTACTGCCAGTGCCTCCTGAATTTGGAGGAGAGCCTTCAAGAGAAGTTTCTGTCATCCCAAGTAAGTGATCAGGCTATAAGGGTATAGATGTGTGCTCTGTTGTTGAATGTCTGTATATAAAATTAAGACCTGAATTTTTTCTTGTCCTCTCAGTACAAAACAGGCAAAATTTGAACAAAAAACTCCCAGCAGCTAATGGCAGAGACCACACTGATACCTTTACCGGTGTGTTGCCCTCTCTAATGGTACCTTTGTCTTCTTCCATGAACATGTCTATTCCTGAAGCCTTATATGCAAGCTGAAAGGAAAACTGTCGTCACTATCTGACCTGAGCAAGCAAAGGCCTTTTGATTGCTCTGTAAACATTGTTGAGGAGATTGTAGAAAAACAGCAGTGTCAGTGGTGTGAGGCTGACTAATTGAAGTGCATCTTTCCAAGTTTTTGCCAGGAACAATAATACTGACATGATCTCTGTAATTCCCTTTTCTCTTTAAACATATATGCTTCTCACAGTTCAGAGCTTGAAGTCCCCAGTAAGAGGAAACTTCTCTCTGCTGTAGCCAGGTATATAGCTGCAGAGGCAGGAATATTTGCAAACTGGAGAAGGACATAGTGCAACAGTAAGGGCTTTCAGCAAACTTAAAAGCTGGAATATTTTTTTATATTTTTTTTATATTAAAGGTATTCAGTTCTTGACTAGGTCTTCATAAACACAGCATAAGCATTTTCAGGCCAAAAGGCGATTTGTTTTCTGTTGCAGCAGGAGGAATTTTGGGGCTCCCAGAAGCCCGGCGATGAGGGAGTACGGCTGGGCTGAAACCCCTGGGTTTGGGATTTGCATCTTCCCAGCAAGAAAGTCCAAGTGCAGGTTAGTGGCTGTTCTGGGCTATTCATCTCTCTAGTCAAAACAAGCAGCAGAGTCCTTTCCAGACCTCAAGGACCTTCTCAAAAATCGAACTTGCTCCCCTGAAATTTCTGGTTTCAATGAAAAAAGCTCCCAACCAGCTGTAGTTACTATCATCTCTTCAAATCACCGCTTTTCTTGCAGCCTACCAAAGCGAAACACAATGTGGCAGCCACCTATTCGCTGACTTGTGTCAGCCAAATTGCAGGAAGTAATCGAGTATGTCATAAATGTCGTCTCAGCATATTTCAGTGTATTACTGAACCACATTCAGTAGCTTGACTTGGGTTTTTCTAATTGAAGAATCAAAGCTTCAGCTTGCTCCTATCAGGCTTATTGCAGAACACCAGCCAGAGCATGTTTTGCTTCCCATGATTCAAAATTTAAGGAGGAAAAAAATAAAGGAGGAAAAACACAGTAGTATGAGAATCTCCTGGGGAAAGAAAGGGGCCTTTAACGAAAGGGAAATATTCTCCCATGTCTTCAGAGAAGATGGAGGGTTATCTGGGCTCAGGGCATATCAGCTTCTCTACCAGCCTGCAGAGGCAAATTGCAAGCTGCAGGTTGCATCTTTCTTTCCTTTGCCCAGACTGAGCGGGAGGCAATGGGGTCTGAAGCTGCTGCTGCTGTTACTGCAGAGGTGCAGGCACGGCGAGGGCTGCTTTGCAGGGCTCATCACCACTTGTTCGGCTTAGGGGGCTGCTGCACGGCTGGCACTGCCCACACGTGGCAAAGGAGAAGAGTCTTCTTCTGGGGCAGTTCTGTGGCAAGCCTCTCCAGGCATACTCACCCCTGCGTTTTTATGACAGCAACGTGTGACACCAACCTGTGTTGCATGATCACAGTGTCGTCTTTTCCCTTCCCCTCTCAGGGCTCCCTGCATCATTCAGGACCTGCTGTGGGGCTGGTCGGGATCCCATAGCAAGGAGGCCACTTCAGGCTTGGAAGGATGGGTGTAACTTGCCTGGGAGCTGTGCGTGGAAGGCTGCAGGTGCTCCTGGGGAAGCCTTTGAACGTACAACCTGCCGTAGGATGCCATTGATGGTTGTTTTTAATCGGGCAACAGAGCTATCAGCTGCTTTTATTTCCCCAAGCCCTCACTCCCCAGCTGGAGCAGGGATGGCACCTGCCCCCTCGCTTCACAGGCCTGTTGGGAGCCATTGTTATCCTTAGCATCCGCAAAGCGCCCGGTCACTGAAGCAGTACCACAGAAAAGCCCAGGAGGAAACCAATTACTCTGGTGTCGGAGGTGGGTTTGAACAGCCAGCACCCTCCGCTGCTCGGCAGCGAGCAGGCACGGAGCTTTGCACAGCTGTCTTCATCGGGACGGCGGGGCCCACGTACCGCTCACCCGGCCCTCCTCCCGCCTGCGCTGCTTCGTTCCCCGCTTTGCACACAAGAGCTGGGGTCTCCGCTCTCTCACCCACAGAAAGCCTCGGGGAGCAGGCGAGGGCAGATGCAGATGCTCTTGGGGGTGGCCAGGACCGTGGCACGCTCCCTCCAAGGGGACCTTTGGAGCCCCTGGACTACGGCAAGAGGGCCTGCAAAACGTGGTGAGACATAAGCCTATTGCCAAGTCTAGACATTGTCCGTGCTTTGAATGGAAAAAAATGGCAGGGCCAGAAAATTGGAAAAGGATGAAGATTGCTTTGTGAATTTGCTGCTTAAAACTTCATGAATACTTTTTTCTAATGCTTGAAATGTTGCTAGATTTGATGTGTAGATGAAACAATGGTGTTTCTTTTTGTTAGTTTCCAGCTTGGAATCATTTGGATTCCCTCCCTCTTCCCCACACAAAAGCTGTCTCCGGCAGAGCAGGCATAAATATTTTTATCAGGATTATATTGCTTGGGCTGAAGTTGAAAGCAAGTGAAGAGAGCAGCCTTTGTTATGGGAAGGCAGGACCGCCCCAGCGGGCAGCGCTACTGGTTTCACCTGTCTTATTTAGTTCTTCCACGTTAGCCAGGAAAGCTGTCTCTGATGAGATGTGGGAATGCTCTGCCCGTACCACCCTTGCAGCTGTCAAGGCCGGGCTCCACTGACCTTGCTCACTGAGCATCGCTAACCGTCAGCCTGAACTGGGCTTCACGTTTGCCTTCGTTTTCTGGTGTGAATAGCTACAGCAGTAAAAGGGCAGTTTTGACGAGGAGAACTTCCTCTGTGTTAAGGCTGAAAACAGACATGCGTCTTGCAAATTCATGCTACCTGAAGATGTTTTCACTTCCTGTTTTCATCCTGATTCTCTTCCAGAGGTTGATGTCTGTGCAGCTTGCTGGGGGAAAAGGTATGCATCCATCCTATCTTACTCCTCCAAAATCAGTGGGGATATCCTAGACTGTCAGTGCCAACCAGAATGAATTCAGCTGAGCCAGTGGTGGGCTTGGGGATTGCTGGCCTGGCCCCTTCTGCTGGCAGAGCTTTGGGGCAGGTAGCCTCTGGCAGCCGTGTGGCCACGGGCAGTGGGCATGGGAGAGTCTTGAAGGGTACAAGAAGGTCCTGAGGGAGCTGGCTTCTTTTAACCTTATGCACTTACTAAGTGTTACAATAACAGTACAACGTCTCATCCACAGGGATGGGGCTATGGCAGGGCAGAGGAGCAATGTTGTCCTGGTCAAGACTGGAGTAGGAGGCCCCTGGCCCCTGGCCATGTTATTTTTAAGCTTGGAAAGCACATACAGCCTGCAAGAGCGTAGCACTAAGGAAAGGAACTCACCAGCGCTTCCTGCCCTGCCCCGGCTAACTGATAAAGCCCTTTGCAATGCAGGGTCACCCCAGTTTATTTTTAAAACATGGCCAGGCACAGAGCTCACAGAATAACTGGAACACCCAGCTTTGGGCATTAATTCAGCTTTAATTCATTGCCTGATGAATTAATGAGTTCATGTAAGTGTAGAAAGGACAAGAAAGAGGCCAGCAAACCATCTCCAGAGCAATGTCTGCGTAAGGGCATGCATCTATGCATGTACATGGGATCTAAAAAAAGGATTGTTAGTAAATGTTATGCAGGGAGGGGCACTTAGCATTATCCTCAGCACCATGTGAATTTTCTTGCTGCTTGGACAATGCATCTCAGTCATGTTCCCTTCCCTTGTTATTCCAGTCCCAGCCCTCTTTCAAGCAAAGATAATCGCATGCCGAAGGATACAGTTCCCATGTATAAGTGCTCGCAGTGAGTCAGCCCAGGTTCCCGCCACCAAAACCAGAAGTTTGTTACGCACTAGTGATAACAAGGCCCACTGGAATGGATCTGTCTTTGCTGTGTGCTCTGTGAAGACACAAATGAGACTGCCAGAGATGTTCTCCTCCTTGTGCGGGTGCTGGGACAGCAGGATGGCTGTGGCACTGACACACACTGGGTCCGGGCCAGGAAGCAGCTATGGCAGGGGTGGGACATGGCAGTCCTCAGCTCCCATGTGCTCACGGGGCCTCACCACCTCTCAGTGAAAGAAACGGCCTCGTCCCCACAGCAGGATAGATTTGTTTGTCAGGAAGGAGATAACTATTCCTGATCCGATTGATTAGGTATTTTATCAATAGACTTTATAACAGAAACCTTTGTCTTTCAAACACTCTCTTCAGGCATTAAAGGCTTGCATTAAAATGTCCCAGTAGGAAGGAGAAATAGCCCTGTTTTTTATCTTGTCCTTCTGATCTTCCTGTGCTAGGACTGAGGAGTGATGGTGCTAGAAAGAGGGACTGGTGACCCTGTCACATCTCAGCAGTGATTAACAGCCTCAGGTTATCCTGCCCTCAGCAGGCACCTGGGACCTTGATAGAGATGTCAGCCCTCCGGGTGGCTTCATCAGGGCCAGGCAGGTGCCCTGGCAGTGGGACTGTGTCCCAGAAAGCTGGGAGTTAAATTCTCTCGCAGTGAGCCCCTGGGCATGGAAAGCTTCATTAAGTGTGAGGTTCGAGCAGCAGAGCCAGTAACCACACAAAGCAGCTCCAAAGCACCGTAGTAGCCTTGGTCATGCCGAGGGCCTGTGGAAGGGGTGACACACGGGGCTGCTGCTGGCACTTGGTTGCCTGCGGCAAGCGCAGGGACATGAGAGCCGGGGTTTGTCTCACAGCCACGCTGAGGCCACTTCGAATGGGAGTGAGCTGGCCCCGAGCACAGCTGTTAAGGGGGTGCTTGGGGGAGATTGCTTAGATCAAAGCAGTGGTGTTTACTAATGCCTTCCACGGATTAATAGTGAAGCAAGCACCAAAAATAAACAACCTGATGCTTTTAAAACCACTGGGTTAAAGGAAACCCTTTCTGTCTCTGCCCTTTTTCTGGGGGCCGGAGTCACAAGGCGTCCTGGGGGCTGGGAGGATTTGCCACAGCCTGATTCTGACTGCGCTGAAATGCAGAAGAGCTTTGCCCGTAGTGCCTGCTTAGAAGCACAAAACCATGCGGGCTTGTTCCCACCCAGGTGCACACAGCCAGCACCGGCAGTGAAGATTGCTCTGACCCAAGCTGTCTGCATAGGTTCCTGGACATGCTTCACATGGAAGGTGGTCAGGATAAATGGCCTGTGCCATTTCCACATCTGCCTTACTGCAACTCTAGCCTTATGTTGAGGGCAAGTGGTGGTCATCTACAGCCCCTCTTTTTTATGCCTGGGGAATTCCTGCCTGCTTCTTTTCCTTTCTGCCCTGTGAACTTCAAAGGAGGGAGGAAAGATATGCCCTCCCACACTGCCCCAGCACCATCGCAGTGGGTTGATGGTAGCAAGTGCGTTCACAGTTCTGTTGTTGAAGTTAATCTAATGACAAAGATCCTTTCATCCTCACCATCCACAGATAAGGTTTTATAAAGTCTCTTTGGTAAGCTCAGTTGCTAACTTGTAGAAACAGACATGGGCTTAGGAACTCAAGCAGCTTTTTCAGGGTCAGAAAAGATGCTGAAGCTTTTATTCAAGTGGGGAATCTTCTTCATTTTACTTCTTGAGGGAATATACTCCGAATCATGTGTCATTCTGCCTTTCTTTCTCTTTCAGGGAAGGAACTGCCATGCCCATGGGAATCTTCCGAGTGTGCCTAGTGGTGATTACAGCTATCGTCAACCACCCGCTCCTCTTCCCTAAAGAGAATGGCACTGTCCCTGAGAACACGGAAGAAATCATCCAGAAGATGAAGGAGCGGGAAGAGAGCCTTCGGCTGGCGAAGCTGCGCTTGGAGCAGGAAATTGCAGGCCAGGAAGCCGCACAGAAGGCTCTGGAAAAGGCTGCAAAGGTAGTAGAGGAAATCAAAGAGGAAAAGGTCCCATGGGATATGTGGACAGCTCTTTCCATGGTCATCTTTCTGCTGATCGAGCTCTGGAGGCAGGATTTCCAGGAGGGGAATTGGCAGGACACAGGAGCAGAAGAGGATGACATGGCTGTCCTGGGGAAAGCATTTAAAGGGGTGGCCTTCCCTGACAAGGCCATCTTGGCCAGCTTCTATGAGAAGCGCATCCTGGGTACCACTGGAGACATGGCCAGGATGCGGGAGATGGTGGAAGGCTTTGCGGATGACCTGCTGGAGGCCTTGAGGAGCGTTTGTAACCGGGATGCTGACATGGAAGTGGAGGACTGCATGGGTGTGGGGAGCATGTATGAGAACTGGAGAGTACGTAAACCTTTTGTCTGTGATCTGATAGTGCCTTTTGCACCCCCAGAGCCATATTGCTTCCGGTCCCAGATATGGTGCTCTGGCGACTCTTTTCCTCCAGATGAACAAGGTTATGGCACTATCAAGGTATGCAGGGCAGATGAGGATGTGACAGGTTGCATCTGTGACAAGACTAAACTAGGGGAAGATATGCTGTGCCTCCTCCATAGCCAAGGCAATACTACCAGGCCCAGCAGCGAGATGGAAGACCTCCTGTGCTTCAAAAATACTCAATATCTTGATGCTGACCAAGTCATGAAGTGGTTCCAGATAGCAGTCACCAAGGCCTGGAACAGAATCTCCCACAAGTATGAATTCGACCTGTCTTTCAGCCTCCTGGACTCCCCAGGAGCCCTGAAGATAAAATTCAGGTCAGGGAAATCCATCGCCTTCAACCTCACCCCTGTGGTGCAGTACGAGAACTCTGACGTTTACTTCATCTCTCATTTCCCTTGGAACGGCCTGGAAGCAGACCTCCCCTCCAGCACTCGCTGGTTTCTCACCTTCGCAGTGTATGAGAGGAGGTTCATCCAGCTGATCTCCAAAACGCTGCCTGCCAATGCCTGCCATATCAGCTGCCTTCAGATCCTCTCCTTCCTCCACGGGAAGCAGTGCAGCCTCACAGGTCCAAGCGGGCTCACCAACTACCACCTGAAGACAGTGATGCTGCATCTGCTGCAGGCACGTCCCAGTCAGGACTGGGCCCCAGAGAAGTTGGAGGCCCGTCTACAGGACATGCTGAAATTCCTGGAGAAATGTTTGCACGAAAAGAAGCTTTACCACTTCTTCATTGGCAATGGGAAGGTACCAGCAGAGCTGGGCTTCCCCATCATATTCCAGAGGGCCGAGCCTCTCAACCTTTTCCGTCCCTTTGTGCTACACAGGGATGTTTACAGAAAGACAGTTGACACGTTCCACGAGATGCTCAGGAACACATCTGCACTGATAAACGAGTACACAGTGCACGTTCCCCTTGCACACACCAATGGGATCCATAAGGAATCCATTTAACCAAAGCCAGCAGGAAAACACTTGTTCCTCTAAGCACAAGTCCAGAGGGCAGCTTTCCAAAGCCTCCTGGAGACAACTGACTTTGCCAGTGCAGCTTGTTGTCTGCAGCTAAGCCTGTCGTGGTCATGGTTTCTGCAGTAAGGGAGAAGGGATGGGGGGAGAATAGGGAGAAACTGGAAGACATGGTAGAAAAGTAAGTTTCTGCTCCACTGGTGTGCTGGCTGGGTTTTACGCAGCTAGGAATATATTTTTGTATTGTGCCTCAGTCATGCTACAGTGGTGATGAGCAACAAATATGACTAATTTATTCAGATGCCTGCAATGCAATGGTGGTGGTGGCCAAATACTTCATTTCCTTTGGAAAGGGAAGATAAGAAAAGTGTGGAGGAGTCAAAGACAGGACCTTGGGATTGCAGGAGCCTGTCTGCTTGCAGACAGCAGGAAAGGATGCCTGCGACTGATGGGAAGTGCAACATGAGACTCAGTGTTAAGGTGAGAACAAGGGTCACTGCTGAGGTCATGCACGATTCCGGACTGGATGCAGAAATCTTTAAATCCAGCACAGCTCTATAATTGAAAGAGAACTGCAGTTATTTTTTTTTTTAAAAAAAAAAGCATTTTGATAGGACTTGCAGCACTAGTTTAAACAGCTTGTCCTGTCCATCAAAAACACTCCTGCACACTGCACATTTTTTCTCCCTGGGGAGAATGTAGCAGAGCAGGCAGCAGGACCTGTGTCTTGAGACCATTTCATTTGTGTCTTCCATTTTCTTCATGGTAACATGGCTAGTGGGTTTTATTCTTGGCTATTTTCCATGGATAAAAGGCCAAGAACCTTTTTTACATTAGAGAGAAATGCTGTTACTGGGTTCTGGCTTTGGGGTTTATTTGTTTGCTTTCCTTATCTCCAGGCAGCAATTCTGAGAACCAGCAAAAAAAAAAAAAAAAAAAATTGCTGCTGCAGGTTTTGCTTTTATTAAAGAGGAAACTCCTCAAAACTATCCTGTAATAAGCCCAATCTCAGGAGTCTGGTACCAGGAGGAAACGATCACCCTCCAAATGAGAGTGCAGCTCTCCCAGCATGGTTTTAATGAGCTCAGGATGGCTCTGAGTTAGGAGGGGGAATGCAAGAGGTGCACACACAGCAGAGCTTGGCAGTGCTGTCTCTGCAGCTGCCTTACAGTGTGTCCCTTATCCTTTCTGCTCCCAGGTAAAAGCTACCTGTTTGACTCCTTATAGGGTTTCCTCAATCATTTTAAGACTGCTGATTTGATGAGGTTTACTCTCGGGAACTGCAGCTAGCAAACGATAATTTTCTGATGGTAGTATGATGGAGAAGTGACAGCTTCTGCAGGCTTTCAAACCAGGGTAGAATCTAGAGGCATGTGCTGAAAAAAAAAAAAAAAAACAAAGCAGAAGTGGAGGTGCCTGAACTCCAGGGAGCAATGCGTTATTGCTGTGGCAGTAGGCTGCCAAGCCCCAGTGCAGTGGCCGTGCTGGAGAAGAGGGCTCAGCAGCTCCTCACCCTCCTTCGTGTGCTTCACACAGGATCCAAGCCAGGGTCTCAGTGCAGAGCTGTTTTGTTCAGGTCCCTGAGGCCTGACCTCCAAGGCTAAGGGACCTTTCCTGACACGTTCTTACACTAGGATTTCCTGCAACGGTCCTTCACTATGGCTTTTCTGAATCCTGTTTACAAGACGATAGGGTAGTGAAGCCCATCAGCGGTGATGTTACCACGTGCCGTGGCCCCACGGGTCCTTTTCATCAATCCCCTCTATCACACGCATCAGAGAGAAGATTTAATCTCATATCACTACTAGGGACAGCATACGGCACAAGGCTTATTATCCAGCCTGTTGATAAGCAAGCTCTCCATAGACGTGTCCTCTCCTGCCTTTTCCTTGTACGAACCATTCCACCACCTCCTTGATGTCTGCTCGTGTCTGTCCCCCCACCATTGAGGGACATTTTCTGCACCAAGGCAGAGAAAGCTGCAACTCCCATTTCCACACCTGGCTCATATGAAAGCACAGGTGGGGACAGGGAGCTCTTCGCTCAACTTGCTGTTCCCCTTGGCTTTTATCATCGCAGCTATGGGGTGCTTAAGTAATATTTCTGAGCAGAAAATAAGCAGTAAGAAGCAAAATGGAAGAGAAGAGGCTGGTAGCTACTGTCAGGAGGAAAGTCTTGGATCATCTGTGCCTTGGAGACTGCCAGAGCTGGCAGAGCAACAGGACAGAACTAATTGCTAACGCTAACAAGCACTGTAAGCCCGTGCCTTTCATCAGCACAACCAAGCAAGCCTTCCCTAGTGGGAAAGAGCAGGAGCAGTCGCAGGGGACACGACAAACAGGTAGTGACAGGCAGAGGTGCAGGGAGGGTGGGTAAATACTCAGCCTGGAGGCTACATTGGAAGCTGTAGAAGTTGTTTGCAAAACCAAGCAATTTGCTGTTTCTACCTGCTCAGGTTCACTGTGCAGTGCCAGTAGCAAATCCAGTCTTGCATGGGTTGTCTGCAGACAGGTCATGCTGAAGCAGTTGTGGTCTGAGTTGCTTCTAAATGTGCTCCTAGCCCAGCCAGACAGAAATAAAAATTTCTCTGCTGTTTCCTGTCAGGCATCTAAATTTAGCCTGTCCAAAGAACAGAAACAAATTTGTGACCCAGGTCTCTCAGGAAATGACACACAGGGTTGAAAAATAACTTTTGTATAAGGTTGAACAGGGGGAGCATGAGAAGAAAAGGCTGTTTAACAGCATAATCTAACTTCTCTCTTAAAAATGGCAGAACAAAGCTGTGTAATGCCTGTCCTACAGGCATGTAAACATGCCTAAACTTGCCTTTACACACCTCGGAGCACTGCTCTTAGACTCAAAGGGAACCTAAACTGATAAGTGCATTGAATCTGTTGTTCTTCATTTTCTGTATTTGTGTGCATGTTTGCTTTTCAACCCAAACTCACCCTGAAGTGTTCCCATGGGGTTTGGTTGAACCCAAGCTGGAGCCGAACCAAGGTATTTACGCATTTGATTCCTCTGAAAGTAAATTGCTGGGCATAATTTGCCTACATGCACACAATATGCTAATTTTGCATTTGAGCATCTTTTAGGAGATTTGGTCTGTGCATTCGGGCTATGAAGGAACCCACCCACTCATACGTATCCAGGGCTTGAAGTGTTAACAACCTGTGCTCCAGTAAGCCTCAGGGTGTGGGTCTTCTTTGTAAGCCAAATATCAATATGTATTAGAGGTATATACTTGTTCCACCTGGGGTGATGTGGGTACACAGCATTGCTCTGGATCAGACCTCTGCTGTGCCGTCATGTGAAGAACGTCATTCCCCGGCCTGTCTCATCTCTCCTGTATTAAATCTTTGCCCATCAGGTACTAGCCCTTTCAGTAAAAGGCCACACTCACATTTCATTAAAAAGGTTTGTAAGACAGTTCAGCTCCATCAGCTGTCTGCCAGTAAAAATGTCCTAAAATGATTTAGTGCCACCCCTGTTTAGTGCTGCCTTGATTGATGTCTTGCTGGGCATCCATAGGAAGCAGCTTTAAAGGGTGGGGGTGGAGGCAGGGTTTTGTGATTTAAAATGAGTAACTTTCTTTTAAAATGAAACAGTGCATGACACATGAGTAACAAATGCGGGTCTCTGGTAATGCCCTGATCTCTATGAGAGATCCTAAGGAAGGGTAAATTGCCTGTCCCAGATCCCTTTCTTGTGTCTTGGTGCTGTTCTTGCTATTTGCTAACCAGGAGAATTACCCAGCTGAACTTCTTTTGCCTTCTGCTGGTTTCCAACCACTCCCTCCACCCTCAACTTGTGGTTTCAATGCTTTATTATAGGTTCTGTCAAAGCAACGGAATTAGTGGTGGCTTGATAACACCCACTGATCTACAACATAGCCTCAGGAGCTATTCACCTTAAGGAAATGTCTTGGTCTAAGTTATTATTGCTGTTCAGGAGCCGAATGTCTTCTAAAGGGAGCTGGCAGGAGTTCACTCTTTACTATGTGCCAACCACAGAATAGGGCTTCTCTCTCTGGGTTGCTCTGTATACAGGTCTTACAGGGCTATAAAGATGGATTTCAGCAAAGGAATCCAAAACTTACCTATCATTCAAGCAGCAGGATTTGGTGTTTGCTCACCATATGTTTTTAATGCAAAGCCTTTGCAATGTTTTCTCAGTGGTGAAGAAACAAGAATTTATTCACCTTTAAAAGCTTAGCTGCTGGTCATTGAGGGGTTAGTTCTTCTCATAAGATCCTACGTGATAAATAGCTTTATTTATTACCTGTCTTTTTTTAGGATTTTTTTCTGGGGGTAATATGTTAGTTCAGAAGCAAAACTGTAGTATGAAGAGCTATCTTAGCAATGCAGCTGAGATAGGGAATAACATCAAAACTCTCCAAACTAAGCTCTTCCTTGATTCATGATGCTGTACTCAAACTGCTGCTTTTATAGCAGGACACTGTTGAATTTGTATAGATCTTCTCATGCAGCTTTATTTATAATAAAGGAAGTCTTGTACAAAATCAAAAGAAGTGTGGTCTGTCTTATTTCTAGTTTCCCAAAAAATGTTTCTGAGACAGCAGAAGGATGGAGTTGGGATATGCCCAGTGCAATCCTAACACAGTAAGCCCAATAGCAAGACTCCTTGTGATGTTCTAATTGCTCACAGAAACTGTTCCAGAGTAAGATACAGCATGAACAGGAAGCCACGAATACTGGTAGTAGACGTTGACCTTATTGGTTGAACAAAAAATCTCCTAAATTTCCAGTTCAGCTAGAGGAATCCTCTTTACCAGCTTGTTTTGCAGATATCCACAGATAAGTTCCAGCAACCACCCACCACCACTTAGCCTCTTGCTTAGTTAGCCCCTTTCCCTCGTTTAAGGCAATGGCACCTCCTTGTTAATATTCTAATGTTCCCAGGCTCTGGAAGGAAATCCAAAGCTAGCCATAAATCCATATAATAAGAAACTTCTTCCTTAGCGACATCTCTGCCAGCCCCACAGAATGCTCTGCACACCTTTAATTAAAAACACTGCCTGTCAGTGATCTCTGTGGATGAATCGCCATCGAACAGATCTGAAAAGCTGCTGGTTTAAGACTTGCATCGCAAGTCTACCTAGCCAGGAGTTAAGCTTTTTGTCAACTACACGCTGTGGTAAATAGAGATTGTGACTGCTGTGGCCCAGGATCATCAGTCCTCGTTGCTTTAGTGAGACTTTGTTACTAAACAAAAACAAAAAAGCCTACCACTTTGCAAAGCTCAGTCTGGCAAACTCAGCAACATTTTCTTCATTGTGCTGTTCATTTCCTGGAGTATTTTTTTCCTTACTTACTGCCATATGTTGCCATATAACAGAAGGGGTAATAACAATTTTAAACTTTTTTTTCAGAAGGGCAAATAGTAAATATTTGGTCCATGTCAGGGACATTATTACAATATGATCTGCCACGAAGTAGGCAAAGGCAGAGCCAGACAGAGGCCAACACCAGCCACTAAGTATTTTTTGCCTCCTCTTCTAGTAGTAAAACAGTTTTCCTCTGGGCTTTTATCTGAATTCTTTCTTCAGAGATTCAAATTCTTGTGTTTTTCTTAATTTCAGGCTTTTTTTAAGCCCTGATTCCAAGATGTGTTTGATTTTCATTGGAAGTCTAGCAGTCTGGAATTAAGCCATACGATTATGGCTAGATTTGAGTCCAGAAATGTGCTTTCAACACACCTGCAGACAATATACCTAGAGATGGGCAAAAGCTCCAGCAGTATTCACAGCCTTGCAGCTCAAACCTTAAATGTGTGATTTATGGCTGGAGATTTATCTAGTGCACTCACAGATGGCTACCTGTTTATGCTCAAGTGTGTGAAGCCACTGTCCTAGGAAGTCCTTCACTCCTTTAGCAAAGGGACAGATCATCCCAAGCTTGGCTTATGAGCACGTGAACTTGAACTAAGAGTAAAACTCTCGGTCCACTCAGTCCTGTCAGTACACAGTTGCCTTTCAGCTGCAACTGTATTTATAAAAAAAAGGAGCTGCCTTTTATTAACAATTGTACCCCAGCAGCATAGTATGAGTTCTGTGCACTGAAAGCCCTTGAGTAGTGGTCCTGGAAATGGTGCCTACCAGCCATTCCCTCCCACTGCTGCATGGTTAATTGCTCTATGTCATCTTCTCTCTCTCTCCCCTTCAAAATTCAATTTCTTCTGAAACTAAAGCTCCCAGGAGAAACTTCACAAAAAAAGGCTGCTTTAGAAAGCAGCACTCCCTATTCCCCCTACAGGCATCTACAATCTCAGCTTTTATTACCACTTTACAATAATCCCCAAGAAGAGAGTTTGTAGTGGCATATTTTGACATTTTTTCAGCACATTGAGACTAAATAGTTGAATATGGGGAAGTTACACAAAGCAAATCAACTGTCCCACACCAGAGAACCTCCACTAGTGCCTGGCTTCCGATGCTGTCAGGTCTACGTGGGAGGGTGAGCACAAGATTAACTAATGCATAGCAGAGTGGACTTGCTGAAAACAGGTTCCCTGTCAACTTAGTTTAGTAGATGATCAGCCCTCAAATGCCTGAACATTTTTGCCTTCAATACCCATCTGTTGTTTAAATGCTTTAGACAGCAGAAGCTGATTCAGTAATTATGGCAGAGGTCTTACACATTCACAACTTCCTTTTGGGGACAGAACACAAGTAACGTTTACTTTCTCCCTTATTGTCCAATATCGCTCCTCTTTTGGTCATTAAAAGCTTCCCACAAAGTCTCCTTGTAACACTTAGAGTCTGCTGGTTTACATCTGAGCCATAAACTCAGAAGGCACCGTAACTGTCTATTATTCTGTGCTAGGGCCTCCAATCTGGCCCCAGAAAGTTGCTGTGACACTGGGCAGCTCAAATGCAGTAAGTGGCCCCCTCCACAAGCACAAGAAAAATATCTCCTTTTATGCGCTGCCCGGATATGTAACTGTGATGCCGGGCAGTTCTTATGGATTTGACATGAAATCCTCCCCGGTATCTCCCACCCATCACGACAATAAGACATACAATGAGCTCCCCATTCCGATGTGCGGCTAATACTGAAGATCTGCCGACCTCAGAATAATTGTTTATTCCACACAGGAATGCATTTTTGTTTCCCAACCGTACACAACATTGTTTTGCTACTACTCAAATCAGGGTGATGTTTGTATTGATACAAATTAGCACTTTTCAAGCATTAAGTCATCCACATAGGCAGGCAGAATAGTAAAACTAGGGGAATAACTTGCAGCTGATAATTTATCTAATGAGTTTTTCCACTCATGGAATATCCACAAGCAAGGATGAAATCTCCTTTATTTCAAGCAGGCAGAAATGTCTGTGCTACAAAAATGCAGGAGCAACCTCAGAAGACGTTGTGACCTACAGGCATACTAACGCTACTGTGGTCAGGTACCAGGTCAGTAAAGCTGGGAGCACTGCTCTCAGAACAGGATAATACCTCAGGATTTGCCTGCTTCTTGAGCAGGTTTTGTCCTCTCTGCTCAATTCTATGTTGTGGTTAGAATCATAGAAACACAAGGTTGGAAAGGACCTACAAGACGGTTCTTTGCCTGCAGGTCTAAAAGCTAACTCAGCTCTGTCCCCATATGCTACTAGCACAGCAGAAGAGATGTATCTTGTATCTATCAGGACTGCGTTTGTTTTGGGAAGATTTCTCAAGGTGTCAAGTTCAATATCTCCAACCAAACATTTGAGCTGTTGTACTCCTTCCAAGCAAAATTTCAGGCAGTCTGGCCTTTTTTCTAAAATGATTAATTCATTATGGCAACAAAAACCTGGTTATTTTTATCCCAGTTTCCTCTGTAGTCAGTGTGTACATGTATACGGGGGGAGAGGGAAGAGGAGGGTCTCTCCTTTCATCTCCTGCCAACTAACTTTTGAATCCATCACACAACTTCAACCTAGTTTGATAGACCTGCAGAGAGCTCAGAAATACTCTGATAAATTTTAAGCAAGCAGGCAGACAGAGAAAGGACAGAGACTCTTGTAATGCAGGCAGATGGAGAGAGGACAGAGACTCCTACAATGCAGATAAAAGTGCACAAGAGACGTCTTACAAATGTCTCAATGCAGTAAAAGGCAGCTGGTACTCATGCCTTCCCAGACACTGAAGAAATCAGCTGTGAGGAAACATGTTGTGTTACTTCTGCTGCTGTGAAAATGATCCATGCAACATTGTAGCAGAGCCTTGAGACAAAAGGAAAGAGGCAAACAAACAGATATTCCTTCTGTATCTATCAGACAAATCTGGTCCTGAAGCACAAGTCTGAACAAGTTCATGCTGAGGCTCTATTAGTGCTTGTGTCCTTCAACAAAAACTTCTCTTTCCAGTTACGTTACATTCAGGAGCATCATCTTGGACTCCTCAGCTGCTGGAAGCAAAATCTCTGGCTGCAAAGGCTTGAGGGACTCTAGCAAGGCTTTTCAGCCACCATTTGCAGAGGTGCTGCCTTTAATAAGGCACTGAGTTTCTAAGTAACTACGAATCTAGCTGAGACTAGAGCTTATCCAAAGTGTTAGAGAAAAAATGGTCAGCAAGTTCTGTCTTGAAGGTGGGTATCAAAGCTTTAGTGATCTGCTTTGAGGCTGAAGTGTAGGAGGTGCAGAAGTGAAATATTTAAATACAGCCCTCACTGTTTAGGCATTTGAGAGCTTGTAAAATGTCCTTCTGACACTGTTTTTAAAAATCATGCACAGAATAAAGATTAAAACCCCAATGAAGTTATTAAGAGTGTCTTAGGTGCTCTGCAGGAAAAGGGGCTAATTTTAGACTTAGACTTTTTTTTTTTTTTTAAAGCAAAACAGTCTTCAAATCCACCAACAGGCCCACAGCCATTAACAGTCTCAACTCAGCAAAGACTTAACCAGGTGTAAGGAGTCAAGGTTAACTTTGTCTGTATTGTACTCCTTAGCAGAAGTGCCATGACACTTAAAATGTCATTGGATTTCCAATCTGGCACCTTTCTGCAGACAGCCTAACATCCAGGATAAAACACGGCAATACAGGCCCAGCAGGCAGAGCTAGGCAGAACTGGTGTCAGTAAACCACACTGTTCACAGCCTGCCTCATCTGTCACTTCACCTCCCCAGGTTCATAAAGGGAAAAATTCATTATATTGCTCCTACCCTTCAGTCCTGCTGTCTAGTCCTGTGCTGGGAACCAAACAGCACAGAGGGATTTCCCAAATCCTCAGAGAGATGGCACTTAGCTTGCTAGCATGTTCCAGGTCTCCTCCCTGCCAGCTCGCACCATGCAGGGCAGGGCAGCCCTGGGCATGGTTCTTGTGCCTGTAAGCACAAGTGATACATAGCAGCCCTGCTTGGCCTCCATCACACAGGCGTTCCCACGGGCAGAGGTGTTGTGCGCTGTCAGCAGGATATTCCTGACGGTTCAGTTCACCTTCGGGGCCGTAGGTGGGTTATAATATCATGTCAGTGATACAAAGCTCCTGTATGCAAAGCTAGAGAAAAGAGGCTTGTCCACACACAGGTTTCTATCCACAGCCCCACACTGACTGTCTCCTGCCAGAACCACACCTGACATAGCTTTGAAGGTGAAAAGTTTGATGCAGAAGATGGATACACAACCGCTATACAGTCAAGCTACATAAAGCTTACAGAAAGGAACTGAGAGGCACCAAGCCTGTGGGTTTGAAGGCATACGTTATATAATCAGAGTTAGCTTCCCACAAGGAGAACCAGTTGATTAATCTTCCTGCCTTAGCTATTGTAAGTAAGAGGAGATAGCCTCTACTTCCAAGCCTAAACAGATATGGAAAAAGGCTGTGTGATGAATGCAGAGGAAAAAAACAGCCACACTCCAACTTGTGGATTGGCCCAGTGCATGTTCCTGTTGAGAGCTCCCTTCTGATGGTAAAGTGACAGGAGAAAAGGCAGAAAAGCATCCTTTGGGGAAACAGGAACATACACAGAGAACTGCATGAAGCACAGTATTAAGCTGTAATATCTCACTGTTGGTTTTCACTGATCCTTCAGGTGGTCTGAAGCAGGCAACTTATTAATCCTTTTTCCCACAGCTGTCTTCTGCCTTTGCTGCCTGCGACCACATAAGTGACTCATGCAAATGGTTTGCAGTTTACAGGAAACACTGTCTCCTCCCTATTCAGCTTGAGGCTGTTAAGTGCCCCTTTTCTCAGCTCCATTTCCCCTGGAGAGATGGCTTTTTCCATCAGCTTTGCCAAGAGACTGGTGGTTCTAAGACACAAACCTGTAGCACGTGCTGCCCCAGACTGTGGCCTGCGCATCATTAGATGGCTGTGAACAGCACAGTAAAGGTTCTGTACATCAGTCCCTTCATACAAGCTGCATTTTAACATCCTCCTAGACTCAGATACAGCATTACTGCACACTGCTAAACAGCATTCACGTTCCACCCCAGCCACAGCTGCACCTCACTGACAAATTTTATAATCTCTTTTTAACAAATCAGCAAAATTTGCTTTAGGAGGGAAAAATCCTAACAACATCACATGACATTAATGATTTACTCAGCTAAATAAAAAAAACTGCCATCCCTGTTGGCTTTGGACCAGCAAGAGAAGAGACTGCTTCCATTATACTACAGAAATTGGGGATGGTTTAGTAAAGTGGCATCTGTTCTCATGACTGTAAAGAGACTGCATTTTCATCAGCCCTTCTCAAGTGAAACCAATGATGTCCAAGGAACAGAGTGGTAAAATAATCAGGCTACTAACAAAGAAAGGAGAGAGGATAAGAAACAGTTCTCAAATCTTAACAACACAGGAGAAGGCGTCATGACAGTGGAAAACTGGGGAAAGCAGGCCCAGGAGATGTACCAATGTGCCAACACGTGTCTAGCACATGCCCTCACACACAGCCAGGCACTTCCACTGAGCACGACAGGCAGCTGTTAAATGAAGCATGGCAAGAAGCTGAGATTTGCTGAGATTTCCTTTTCTCTTCCTTTTTCTGTCCTTTTTTGCCTGGTCCTTAACCTTTTTTTTTTTTTAAACCTGTGCTGAGAGCAGTTATATTTGGTGGCACAACAGGGAATGAAAAAAAATTCACTATTGTTTCAGAAAACAAAAGCACCAACAACCACCTTCAAGAGCAAACTACGGAGCAGAAGGTCAGTAAATACATAACTTTCTACACAATCTGATCCTGAGAAGATTTTAAGGGGATATCTGATTAAAGGGTACAGCTATTAGTCTGCTTGATCCTTGTTTATTGACTTCATCTTCTTCCTCTGTTGAGCAAAACTGAGGGTATGAGTTTTCTTCTTGGCCTCTTTAAACTACTGTTTTGTATCCTTCACCCCCATCCACAGTGAAAGGAGAGAGCCAGTCCATTCCACATCAGCTTTTCCTTTCCTTTGAAGGCTGGGCCCAAGCATTGCATATTCATTACCACATCAAAAACACTTTGCCTGAGGTCTGTTTCTTGGTGTGCTGTAATGGGTTCAGGACCCCAGCTGTCTGCCTGGGGATTTAGAGCACTGATATTTAATAGTAAATTATACGGCAGAATATTTCATTTTACATTTTCTTGCTGAGGCAACATATTTATAATGGTACACTCTAGAGCCACTAAAAGATGGGGAGAGCAAATCTTTTCTGTTCGCACAATATAGACTCCTGGTTACTGTGGTCTGGCCTTAGCCACTCAAGAACAGAGACTGGTATCCAAAAATTTAACCCATTGTTGAATCTTCCTTAAGTCACATCTTCTGCAATCTCCCAGTAATACAGTGGAGCAAACTGTAATATATTCCTAGCATGTTTATGGAAACCAATCTCCAGTCCACTTTACTAACAGCTTTAACAAGCCCTACACAAAAGCAGATCAGCTAATAAAACCAAAATGCTCTACAGCTAGTACTTCTTGAAAGTTTGCCACTGAGATCCCACTTACACCATTTCAGGGATTGTGGCTTCAAGCTCAAACCCTTCTTTTATCTAAAGAAACATCCTAGACCCATGTACTGACACCTTGCAGCTTTACGGTTCCTCTGGGTTCTCTAATGACAATCTACTAAATACACATAGCATCAGATCTATTTGGACTGGGAAACTTTTAAAAAAACATCAGCATTCTGGAAGGAAACAGTAATTAGTTTTTCTCTAAGTAGTGCCTGATGTGTTTAAAAGCCACAGATAAACATGAGTGCAAAACCTGCACAGTCTGAATTCAAACTAGTAAGAGCATAAACAATCCCCTCCAATAGCTACAAGCTCACAAACTGCCAGGCTCTGTAAGCTGGTAGGAAGCCTATTTATTAGAGGAATTCCTGCTAGTTCTTTTTCTTCATCAAATCCATCATTCATTTCTGCTTTCCTACCTGAAGTTACACAAGCATGGACCTCCTCAGAGGGTAGTACATGTTAAAACAAAAAGATTAGTTCAATTTTCCTCCAGAAAAGCTCCAAGGCACTGAGTGCCTCAGCTTCCAGGAAAACCATGAACCACCCACCACCTTCTGCTATGCTACCTTACCTCATTGCAATGGGAGACATAGATAGCAACAGTTTCATGTATCTCATGACAACTGCCTCAGCACCACTGGAACAGCAGCCCTGCCCTTGAACATACTGCTTTGCTGTATTTTTGCTGCATGCATATTTCCTGAAATTATGGCCAGACTGGGTTGACAGCGGTCTTTAAAGAAAGACATACACAGCTGAGCAACATCAGAGTGGGTCATAGTTCATTTAGTCACTTATGTGGATGGGGGATGAGCAAAAGATTTCTTTCCTGTGACTACTTTTGATTCAAATAATTTTGTCCCCACACTCAAAGTGCCTGTTCTGCTCCATCAGCATCTAGGATAGCTTCAAAAGGTCCAGCTGCAAAGCTCTGTTTCCACACTATCTGTTTAGTTTTGACAGTGCCTCACTCCCCTCTGCACAACCAGTTCAGTGACTAAGGGATGCCTATACGGAGGAAGAAATAACTGTGCTTAAAGAAGACATTTGTTTTTATTTTCAAGACACCAGTATTACAATTTTTAAATCAAGTAACAGGGTCAGTTCAGGGACTGCGCAACAGCAATGCCTGCGAAACGGCCAAAGATGACAGACGGTCACATCTGAGTAAAGCCACCATTTTCCTTTTTGCAGCACACATGGTCAGCAATGACTTCCTGCCTCCTGCCTAAAGCCAGTGCATCTTCCTCCTGACAGGGAGGAGGAGAGTTCACAGAAGGTCTTTCAGACTTTTTAGCACAGATTTATCCCCCCCATTATGAAATGCAACCACAAAAGAGCCCACACCAAACTACATTAGATTCCCGCAGCTCACACTGAAAAGAAGCACTGATACTGCAGCAAGCATGTGCCCACTGAGACCTCACAGCCCATAATCACATGCTTCTGGGCTGTTCTTCAAATAGAGCTGGAGGTAATTTTTGAATGTCTGCGGGTCAGTCATCGTAGCCTTGACAGCAGGGTCCTCTCTCATGGCCTCCATCCACCGTTGGAGCTTTGGAGTATGACTCAAAGAGCTATGGGAAAAGGAAAGAGTCTGAATAACGCAAACGGGAAATTGTGAGGGCATCAAGGAAGCAAGTGAGCTTTAGAGGTTCTATTTTACTGCTTGTTTTGCTTTCTCCCTCCCCGTGTAACATTCAGCTCAGAGCAGGTGACGGAAATACGCATCAGATCATGGAAGATAGAATGCCTTCTGGAAAGCAAGAGAGTTCTTACAGAGCTTGTGCTCTCTGCAGAACTGAGCAGAACAAAAAAAAGAGCACTTATTGTGCAAGATATCAGCATGTTTCTGCTTGCGTTATTCCTGCTGCAAAAGGACTTTACTCTTACCTCTTATCTGCTCCAAGTTCAGGGTAGAGGCTCGTGCACCACTGCCTCCCTCTGGAACATTTTGTTTGTGGTGATTCTTTAACAAAAACTGTGCAGTGGTTGAGCCCTTCTCCACAACTCACAAATCCCTTCTCTCCTCTCTCTCACAGACTAAGATAAGCTGTGCAGCTTCTACTGCCCTGCAACCCAGTGGCTCAAAATGTAGATCCAGTCTATTGAGGAAACCAGGGATTCAATGAGGAAACTGAGGATTCAACTAACTGACAAAACCCACAAATCCACTCTGACACACACTGGAGAAAAACTGTGTGGCAAATTAAAAACTTAACAGCAAAAATTGTTCTTTTCATTTTCTTCTGGCACACTAACTCGAATACTCTGCATTCCAATTTCCAAATCCCAAATTTATTTAATGTATAACTTCTCTAGGTCGCTCCTAAACCTTACTCAGAAAGCATCTTTTCTTAACATACAGTGGCTCAGATCCTTGGTCATTCAAGTACCTTGATAACTCTATGTCTATGGTCCTCTACTGCCTGTAATATTTTCACTTCCAATCAAGGACCATGCAGGAGACAAAGCACGTCAGCAGTCCCTCAGTGAAGCCCTCATCTTACAGTGCCAAAAGTTTCAATTCATGCAGGATTCTCTGCATCTTCCATGTTCTTCAAGAATGCTTTAAGCACCAGGGTGCATCCAACTGTACCACACTCATTGTCCTGGTTTCAGCTGGGATAGAGTTAATTTTCTTCCTAGTATCTGGTATGGTGCTGTTTTGGATTTAGGATGAGAATAACGTTGATAACACACCAGTGTTTTAGCATAAGCACTGTTTACCAACAACTAAGTCAAGGACTTTTCAACTTCTCATACCACCCCTGTCAGCGAGGAGGCTGGGGATGCACAAGTAGCTGGGAGGGGACACAGCCAGAACAGCTGACCCAAACTGGCCAAAGGGATATTTCACACCATATGGTGTCATGCTGAACAATAAAATGGGGAGCTGGCTGGCGCAGGGGGGCTACTGCTGCTCGGGGAGTAGCTGGGCATCAGTTGGCAGTTGGTGAGCAATTGCATTGTGCATCACTTGCTTTTTTTGTTGTTGTTCCTTTCTCTTATTAAACTGTCCTTACCTTAAACCATGAGTTCTCAACACTTTTCAGTTTTCTCCCCCATCCCACTACAGGGTGGGGTGAGTGAGCAAACAGCTGTGTGGTGTTTATCTGTCTGTCAGTTTAAACCACAACACATCTTCTCATTTTATCACCCACATCCTCATACAAGCTGATTCTTTAGCCCTGTGTTAAACCAGCTGTAGAACAGTTCTTCTTTGTTAACCCATTTCCCTACGTTAACCCAATATCATGCTAACTGGAGCTGTTTAAGGATGTACCAGACCAAGACATTTAGGCATAAAAAAAAATCCGTTATGACAAGGACAGATCTATTACCTACAATAAGGCAGGATATGGTTTACCCAACCCAAAAAAAACCAGCTTCTTTTATCAGCCCAGGATTTCGAACGAGGATCAGAAGATTTCGTTTCAAGCCTGAGGTTTTAGACCAAGAAATTTGAACCTAGGCTTCCATACCTCTGCCCCCTTCAAATAAGAACCATTTTCATCTATGACATAGGAATGGAGAGAAAGTCCTGCATTTTAACCAGTACTTCCAGATCTGCAGAATTACTTGTTAGGCAAACAGACCTGGTGGAAGAAAGCCTTTTTACAGAAGATTCCTAAACAACTCATCTCTGGTTTAAGATGTCGTCCCCCCCCCCAAAAAAAAACTGTAACAGTGCACACACTTCCTTCAGCAGCCCCCAAGAGCAGCCCATTGCTGCAGCATGTATACAAAGAGTACTTAAGCTGAGGCACTTCAGTACACACTAGAAGCCAGGCAAGGTACTCACTCCTTCAGCTGGAATGATTCCAGGCGTTCAAACCAGGGCCAGATCATGTAGTCAACCATGGAGATTGAGTCCCCACCATAAAACACAGTGTTGCGTTTGGACAGAATCTGTGGGGGCAACAGATTACAATTATCCTCAAAAGCAAAATTACCACATCAGGACCCTACAGTAACAAAAAGCCCACCTCACAGTGGAATCCAGGCATACTGTAGGAATCAGATGGGAAATAATGCAGATACAGCACATTTCTCCTAAGCATGCAATACCTGGGGAGTCAGACTCAGTCAGTAAAGCAGCTGTGAGATCAAGTTTAACTATTTCATACACTGTCAGTCCAGCTCTTCTCCAATGTTGGTTCAAGAACTGCCACAAATTATTAATCACTAGGGATCTGCAGCTTGTGCACAAACAAAAAGGAATTTAGCGCTCAGAATCTGTCAGTTAATGATTTCTTACCTGTAAAAAAGCAATAATGGCAGAGACTAATCAAACACAACAATGCACATGCATTTCTAGAGCAATAAAACCAGCCAAATGTAATGTCTGGGTAAAGTAGAACACAGTTTTGTCAGGGACTCTTTTCCCATGGCACTTGAGTCCAAGTGGTGTCTGGAAAGCATTTCTAACATTACACCTGGAACTGCATTTGCTTCCAGGTGCAGAGGGAACAGGAAGTATGACATCCACATACATCAGAAAGAGACCCCCACAGGTCAGTGCAGAAAGCAGGACCACAAAGAATGCACGAGTATTTGCAGCAAGTTCTCCTTGTTACACTTACACTTCTGATATGTTTCAAAAGTGCCATGGTGATCCATGCTTAACACAATTTAAAGAACCTCCAGGTTTTGGTCTCTTTTAGAAGACCAGTCTCCCTGTTTTCAGGCACTTTGGCATTTTAGGATGGAACTCCTCTGGAATTTACACCCTGCCCCTCAGCCCCTATGATCTAACAAGTTTTAAAGCAGTCCTTCAGGAAACATCTCATGCTGTTTGAATTACCAGGTGTCTGGCAGAATATAACCTGACAGCTGCACAGTTCCAGAGACAGGAACACAGCTCCCTCTATCGGGTAGCAGCAAACTAAACACAGCAATATTTCAAAAACACTTTCCTTCTTGAATGTATCTTGCAATGGGCTGAGTGAAGTTTGCATGGCTCTGTCCCTTCCTCCCACCCTTATCCGACCTTCAACTGCAAAATCCTTCGGAGTATAGTAAAATAGAGACACTGAAGGAGCAGCAAGTATTTCACAGCATTAATAAAGCAGGAAGAAGGTTAATTCTTCCTTAATGTTTAACAGATTTGTATTTCAGGGAAGTGAAATACTTGAGCTCTTGGGAGAAGCCAAGTGCATCATCTGCACTACTCCAGCATCAGCCTGATCAGACAGACGAGACTACCCTGAAAATTACTTCAGCAACCCAAGGGGGCTGAGAAACAGAATGCACAGGACTGTTACGAAAAACAGTAAAGTACTGGAAAGCTATTGAAGCTTTGCACAGGAAGACAAAAACACTGGAGGATTGCTTCTTGCTCAAGCCAAACAAGCGTTACGGCTGCTAAAAATGCAGAAGGAATGAGTTTGTGATAAAGACAAGTCTGACAGCTGTTCAGGCTAGCCAAGAACCACTACTGATACGAGATAAGGATTGTGAAGTTCCTAATACAGCGAAGCCACTTGACACTTCCCGGAGCTCCGCTGAAGTCGCATTACACCACTGCAGCAGAACACAGCTCAGGGCTGGATTTCTGCAAGGGACAGATTACACTCTGCTCCCTCAGCCCACCTGTCCCCTGCTGCCACCTCAAGATAAGCAGGCAGAAAACAGATGAACTCTTGAAGGAAAAAGATTCAGTTTCATCACCAGTGTATCTGCACTAAATTTCAGCACAGCTACAGCACAGACGCTTTTCAGCAGCCAGAACTCCTCAGTCCTTGCTGTTAGAGCATGCTGCAAGGCCTCCTTACATTTAAAGCAAAACAAAGATATCTAAGTAGTCAGTTACAACTCAAAAGTCTCCTCAAGTCCAACACAGACTTCATCCTACAAATGAAATTCAATTTAGCCACTTGGAATTTGCTCTAATGGTGCTGTTGTGCATCCTAGGCTTGGGGAAGTAAATTGAAAGACTGCTCATTGCTATAGCTACCAACTGAATGAGAAGAGATCTAGCTCCATGTGCCAAAGTATGAGAGGAAAAACAACAAAACAGGTGGGGGAAATCAAATAACTGCCAACCTGCTCATTATCATGAAAGGCTCTTACCTGTTCAAGTTTGCCAAACTTTTCAACAACCTCTGCTTTCAGCGCCGTGGCATCCTGTCCATCTTTGACTGCCATAAAATACTTGAAAATTGTAGGTGTTATCTGTACAAGGAAAAGCAGAAAGTTTTTTAATATCCATAGTACAATAATACAAGCAAGTCACTCAGAGCCTAAAATGTTAAGATGTTTTTAAAAAGTTAAAGTCCATTAACAAAAATCTTTTATACTTCAGAAAAAGGTAAACAAAGGCTTAAAGAAAGACCAAATGCAAATACTAATGGATTTTAGTCTTGTAGTGAGAGAACAATGAAAAGAGGAGTGTGTTTCCAGTTTGCACACACTACCAATAACGTGGCAAGGTGCAAAGTGATATTCTTTTCCCAGGTACACACTCCTGAAAACCAAATGCACTTTAATTATCAACATTTAAGGTACTTTTTAGAAAGAGATACGCAGCCTAAGATATTCAGGCTTCTACAGACCTGTAGATTTTTCTAACTGGGTAGCTGCCAGGAGAAGTTAGCATACAGTACAGAAAGTTGCCTGGTGGTCAAGCTTGACTACATTCTTAAAAGTTCACATACAAACATTTTCCTAAGATCTTGTCATTCATACAACCACCATGCGCAGCACATTTCATTTCTCACAAGATGCTTCCCTGTAACCCTTTTCCCATTATGCCTACTCAGAAAGGCCTGTTGTAAACATATTCCCCCCCCACCCTTTTATCCCCTTTCCTTGTCCACATCTTTTTCTCTCTGCATCCTCCATTCCTTCCTCTCCTCTGCTGCTTCATATCCGTGCTGACTTCCTTCACTTCCTAGATCCTTCAAAGCACGTGCTTGCACTATCTACATTTAGATTATAGAGAGGTTGCTTCCAGTCAACCAATGTGACCACCTCCAACCCATAACTGAGAGCCAAAACCTGTCTCCTTACACAAGTCCAGTGTCTACAGCCACCTACCATCTCTTGGCCTTGGCTATAGGCTCTCTCATCAGGCACTCTTCACGTTCTGCATTCATACAGCACATCCTACAGAGACACTCAGATTAAAGTACAACAATTGTCACTGCCTAGGTCTCAGGCATTCAGCTAGTTTGGCCTACTAACATTTCCTGTATTATAGGATGCTCAAAATCCTGCCTCAGTCATACACACTTTAACCAGCTTAGCTGTCTTCCTGCATCCATGCCTTCACATAAATGCTGGGAGCAATTCAGACGCACAGTGGTTAGTATAAGCTAACAGACCAAATTTCTCCGGTTACTTAAATGGTTTTCCTATATACAAGAGATGAAAGCAGCACTGGCAATACAGCTGCAGATTTTGAAGCTCTAGTAAAGTAAGAAACACAATCCCACTCTGATCACATGGTACCTTTGAGAAGTGTTCCAGGAGCATCTTCTGAAAGGCTCGCTCATATGGGTCCGAAGGCATCAGCTTCTTCCCCGGAAATGCTTCATCCAAATAGTCGCAAGTGATTGGGGACTCATAGATCAGCTGGCCCTTGCTGGTCTCCAGAACAGGAACAAGCCCAAAGGGGTTCTTTTCAAAGAACCAGTCAGGTTTGTTCTTCAGATTGATGTTAATTACTTCATGGCTAAAAGAGTAAAGGAAACAAGACCCAAGCAGGTTCAGCTCCATTGCAGTCTACTCCATACCATGGTGAAATGCAGTCATTATACCTCAACAGCTACAGTACTTGAGAGGCCGAATCCTCATTCTCCTGCTCTCCCTAGTCTTCCCTGAAGTTCATTTCCAGGACTAATCATTTGACACTCAGAAATACTACCAGGGAGCACTTCCCTTCACCAAAGAAAATTAGTGCTGACTCACAATGACTTGTTTATTAAGCTAATAAGACACACAGTCTGTAAGCACGGCGCAGCAGCCATTCTAGTCACGCTAAAAACAAAGGTCAAGCTTGGTGTACAGCACACTTATCACATGCAAGTTCAGGGACATTCTAAGAAAGAAGCACTTGATTGCAAGTAAGCCACACTCCAATTAAGAATTGCAGTAGAACTTTAATCTGACTTTACACCAAACAGCAAATCTGCCCTTCCTATGGCCTTACACAGAAAAGGTCTGCAGGATAAAGGTAAAATAGATACTGATAAAAAAAGACATACAAGAAATTTGTCTACATTTTATTAACACAGCATAAGTTACATTCAAGCATAACCCCAAAAAATTCCCAGTAAACCCAAAGGTTTGCTAAATGCAGCTGAACCTTCAGAACAACCAAAAGTTTACCAGAAGGTACCTACCAGGTTTGGGCAGCAATAAAAACCCTCCCAAACCACTACACAAAAACAAACCTCCCAGACCCAAAAAAATCAGTCCAAAGACACTAAATAAAGTCAGAGTTAAACTGACCTGGAAGTTTTAATGCATCTACTTTTTTTTTTTTCCCCGTGGGGAAGCCAGCAACACACACCGTCTTGGTATCAGAGGAGAACTGAGTGGTAAGCATTCACTACACTAACAAGCTGGTTAACAAACCCCTGGTAGGCCTGCGACTTGCTGGGAATCAGAGGAAGGTGAAGAACCCTGTTACCCTGAAGCTGTAAACTGAGGGAAGCATTAGTCCCTGTTTAAAAACAGTTAAATGACTTGAAAAAGAAACAGCACAAGTACTGACTTCTAGAACCTATCACAACACGGGAATAAGAATACATTATAAGAACACGTTAATTTTCCTCTGTTAAAAAAGTCATTCACTTACTACTACATTTTGCTAACTAGCAATATAAAGAAACACTGAATATTCTTATCTCCTAGAATTTTTGCTGCACCTTACATCAAAAACAAAAAACATACTTTAAGGTCTTATTTGCGCTTATTCAGAACAGGGTCAAGTGCTATTACTGCACACTTTTAGGATGACCAGTCAGGAAAAAAAAAATCAACTTGGTCTTTTTTTTTCCCCTATGGATTTACTTTGGGCCCTTACATAATTGACTTCACACACAGCCTCCTTATCTCCCACTTCAGCAAAAGCCTTCCCCTCCCCACCCAAAAATAAATATATTATACATATATTAAGAAATTCAAGCTTTATAGCAAAACCACCCACAGACACCACTTTTCATTCAGTTACGCCGCAGACATTTAGTTAAGAGCCACTGAAGACGCCCAGGTACGAAGGGGAGCTTGAACCGCCCGCGACGGGCCGCCACCGGAGCGCC
>VXAL01014923.1:6791-17973 GCA_013399475.1 Chauna torquata | reverse complement strand
TGGGGAGGGCGGGAGCCAACGGCCGCGGCGGGCGGGGAGGGCTCGGGCTGCGTTTCTGTGCGGGCAGCGCCGCGGGCACCGCGCGCCCCGGAGGTCCCCGCCACAGGGCGCTGCCCTCGCCACCGGGCTGCTGAGCCGCTCGTCGGGACCGGCGCTGGTAAACTGCCTCCTTGTAACTTCAGCGTAGTCCGCTCCGGCCAGCACTCCCGTATAAACGGGAAACCTGAGGCAAAACCGCACCGGTGTGAAGGGCCGTGGTTTTTCTCTCACAGCTCCCTCTGCATCCCTCACACCCTCCTCCCCAGAGGGGCCTCCTGCAGCTGCACTGCATCACCTATCACCCTTCAAAATCTAATCCAACACCACCCTGAAGATAACAAGGGCTTCTCTCTGCTGTAGCTGTAACACCTCATGATGAAAACCCAAGAGGAGACAACAGGACCTAGCTGATGAGGGGGTACACTGAACGAACGCCAGATTTTACTTAATTGCTACTTTGCAAATATAAAGGGATTCATGCTTGCTCCTGCAAATGTGAACAGTGGTGGCATCAGTACACACACAAAGCAAACGAGAACCAAATCATGGAGAAGATCCTCCCTGTCTGGCTGAGGTGAGAGCACCAGGGGCCTCCTTGTACCAGCTTTTCTTGGGGTACAGTGGTGGGAATGGAGGAGCTTTCCACTTAATGTATTTCACAGTCTCCAAGTTGACTGACCTATGGTCCCCAAAGTAAAATGCTTCCGTTCCAGGCACTCTCCACATTTCCACCCAGCTTTCAACTCAGACCTACAAGTATGTGGAAATGGGGTGTTTGTAAGCACAAGAGGGCTGGAGGCAGCCCCAGCTGAAGGGAGGGACAGTCCCTGCCCTTCTGGCAACAGACACATCTCTGACAAACCAGTCAAGGCTGATAGAGGACCTGGTGCTCCCTGGGAGTCATTAGTGGATCCACGTTTGTGCAACGGGGGAAGTTTTTCCTGTTGGTGACTTTTAGTTTGGTTTTGTCACTGTAGTTGGGCCTCAGGCATCCTATCACAAAGACCAGTATTTTCTGGGGTGATCCCTCCTGCTGGCAAAAGAGATGGCTACCAGTAAAGTGATCACAAACGTGACACCATTATCCACTTGGAGAAGAACATGATTTTTCATTAAGAGATTGCTGTTTGATTATATAATAAGCAATTCAACAGTGAAAGGGAGTGGTAATTCATTGCATAAGCCTCCCATGCCCTAGGCAAACAGAACCTGTATTAAGACATCCTTTGCCAACAAACTAATTTCTCCCACCCTTAAAAGAACTGTTAGGGGACTCTTCCTGTTCTGATAAGTGCCTGCCATTGGGACAGTTTCAGCAATATTTTGAGTCATAAAGAAGAGAAAATTAATTTAATATTTCTTTTAGTGGTTAAGGACATGGGCAGTCTCCTAACTCAGAACCCACAGACAAGCATATAGAAGTCCAAAGTACTGTTGTAACATTGCAAATCTACATGCTACAATAGCCCCTTGAGGACACCAAGGAGCCAGTGCCTGGAAACTGCAAGGTCTCACCACTGGAAAAAAAAATCCTGTTTTGGTTTGTGCAGCATAGATCATGTATGGGCGCAAGAGGTACGGCACAGGCTCGTGCTGCAGCCTGTAGTGCTGAGTGCGTAGCGCTGTCTGAGAACTGCGCACTGCTGTAGCACAGGTATGTAGCAACTAAAGCAAGCAAGACACCATAAATAACATCCCTTTGCAGAAGAGAAAAATGAGATATTACTGCTAACTCTGCTTTTAAAGTGCTTGGAGATTCTTACTGTGCTAGTGCAAAAAGCCACACACGTGCAGGAAAAGACTGACCGCACTTCCTCCTCTTTCCAGCAGCCATCTTCTCCCCGGCTGCCTTTGAGGACTCAGGATTGCTGTCTTGTGCATCCTGAGAAGAACCGCCCTGGTCGCGGTGCCTCAGCAAAAGAGGGACGAGGCGAGGAGAACAGGTACAGCCGGCTCGCTGAGCGGGGAGGCCAGCGCGGGGCTGGGGCGACCCGGGGAAGGAACCCGCGGTCTCTTCCCCGAGGCTGACTCACGTCCACGCGCGATAGCGCCGAGAAAGCAGCGATAATTGCCCGGGTTAGAGGCCGCACGTATCAGCGGCTCACAGGCAGAATTACCCGCGGCTCAGTGCCTGAGGGAGCACGGCCGGACGGGCTGCAGAGAACCCTCCCAACCGCCTCGCCGCCAGGCTTCTACGGGGCAACGCGCCTACGCAGGCCCTCGTGCGGGCCTGCTGGCCCTTTAAATACCTCCACATGCTCATTGGTTGGTTGGCGCCCGAGTGCGAGCCAATCAACTGCCTGCTTTAATCCTGCGGGAGGCTCCGTCTCAGCTAATAGCAGCAGCTGTCCTTGTTCCTAGGAGACGGCGTAAACAGGGTGGCGGAGCGGGGCGAATGGAGGCGGCGGGTGAGGAGCGGGGCCCGGGCAGCCGGCAGCTTGGCGCTGAGGCCCTGAGGGGCCGCCGCTGCTCCTCGCCCGAGGAGGCCGCGCTGGAAGTGAGGTGGGGCCGGCCGGGACAGCCCGCGCCCTTCAGATCTCTGCATACACCTGAACCTCTCGGTCCCGGCGGGGTGTCCGGTGTTGTGTCCCCTGGCCATTGCCCAGTCCTCTCTCTTCTCACCCTGGATCAGTCCTATGCAGCTGTCAGAGAGGAGTACATGTCTAGAAGGGAAAGGAGGGAGGCTATCGTGCTGTAGGTATGGTAGGGTGCAAGTAGTGGGAAGAGAGAGAGAAAGGAGCATTTACATAGCAGCATATAGCAGGGACTGAGCTTTTGGTGGATTTGCGTAAAATTTAGGTTTTCTGGCCTTAGCATAGGGAGGTTCTGAAAATGTGAGTAAGCATCGCTGACTAGCGTTAGGCTGGAGCTTGAAGAGTTAGCTTGATGGCATGACTTGTTGTCTATTGCTGTGTTCCTGTCCTGGCAGCACAAAGTCCTAATGAACTCTTGGTCCCTGCTTCCCCCTGCCCCCCACCCCACCACCACTACCTGGCCCTGTGAGCCCGTATAGTTTGGTCCTGTTCATGGCTGCATCCCTTTTCTGTTTTACCCAGACGTACTCAACCTCTGGAATTTACTTGGTTGTTCTGTACCTCTCAAATCCCACTGTTATCTCTTGCCATGGCTCTTAATTTTCATGGTATTTTAAGTCCTCAGTCCTCTCTTTCTCTCACCATTTTAACCTTGGTCGAGCCTTTCACAGCAATTTAGGATGTTTAAATATTTTTTCCACTGTAATCAAAGAGATGCTTAAACTTCCTTATCCAGTGTAAGTATTTTAGCTGTTTCATCAGCTCCCACGGAACAGCTCCATAATTATAGGTGCAGTACTCTCTAAGTGGAAATAAATGTATTTATGGTTTTATTAACTTATTAAAAGGAGAAACAAGCTTCAACCTTAAACATTCTGATACTTGCAGAGTTAAAAAAAAAAAAAAGAAAAAAAAGTGCCATTTGAAGCATGTCTTTGCTATGCAGAGGAGGTCCCTTGTGCAAACTGGTTTTACTTGGAAGAGCTGTGACCCAGGGTTTTTTTGCTTTGTGAAGGAACACCATTATTTAATGAAAACATTATGCAAAATGAAAAATAATAATCTGAGTCCTTTTAAATTTGAAGCAAAGTCCATTTCCATAAAAGAGAAACATTTAAAGTTTTCCTTTCTTTTATGCATTCTCAATTACTGTTAGCAGTATTAATATGTATATCAATTTTAGAAGAAAGTGACAAAAATTACATTGTAATGGGAAGTGGGAATACTATGTTGTTCTATGTCTTTGGAAAACACAGAACTTTGACGTGGTTTCATATAAAGTTCTGTTTGGAATGAACTAGCGTTTTTCAATGTCAAAATACTTGGAAATTTCCTAACAATGTAACTGAGTACTTTGCTCCATCTACATTTTACCAGCCAGCAAAGTTTGTAACTGAAATGCTTCTGACACTCAATGTTTATACAGGGCTGGAGACAAACAAAACATGGACAACATATGGGTGAGCCATGGCTAATTTTGTGGCCCAGTGTGTATTGTATCAGTCTTAGCTGATGTCAGATAAGTCTGAATCTTTGTCCTTGTAAATAATTTAGCCCTGCATACATACTTTCTCAGATTTTTTACCTCTGCAAACAGGAGTTGAAAATACTTCATTGCCACTGACTCAGATTTAGTGCTGGAGAAAAGCACAGAGCTGGTTCTGTGATCATGTTTATAAAGGTCTGCTTGTGTGCCATGGCAGGTCATATGTTCAGTGCTTGTGTAAAAGGACTGGAAAAACACTCCTCAGCTGAAATGTCCCTACTTTGTTGCCATGATGTTCAGTTCATTTGCAAGAACACATGGTCAGTGCATTCCCACTCCTCTCTGGCTATGCTTATTCCTCTGTGTGTAACAGAAAAGGCTTAGTAGAAACTGCTCAGAAAAGATGAGAAATTATTGCTGGGCATAAATACCTATAAATACCATAAATACCTGACATTCTTTAAGTCATTAAAGAATGTTCCTAACTATAAGAGCCCTGAGGCTGTAGTATAATCTAGTAAGAGTACAGGAGATCAGAAGCTGAACTGATCTTAAGACTGAGTTATGTTCATGAAAAGAGTATAAAAATGCTGCTTGCAATTGCAGAAGGCAAGGATCTCTTCCAGCCCAATGCTGCTGTCTGGAAGAGGATAAAAGATGGAAAGTTTTTGAATAGAAATTAGAAGGGAAGGTGCTAACAGTAGTGTTGTACACAGAAGGTGGTGGTACACTGCCAAAATGTTGTTGCATGGTACTGCCAGGCTAAGCTGTAGCTCAGTTAGACATCTTCAATTAGTGGTAAATGCAAGTCCCTTTGAAAAGGGGGTGCTGATGTTTGTCCACACCCTTTCTCAAAGGTAAAACCATCTGCAGGCGATAATGGATTTGTTGAGATGTTGTAAATTACAAACTTTTCAGTAATTTATTTCAGTCCCTGTGTAACACAAGCCTGTTTACATTCCAAATTTTTACCATGTTAAAGCACTGGTATCTTTAAAGCAGAACAGTCTTCCTGGTTAAGTTCATATGAAGACAAACTGTGTCTTTGTATTTTTTTATTTTACAGTGATGAGATGAGCTATGGAACTGTACAAAAGGTTAAGCAAACATAATTGAGTCCCTAGTATGGATTGTACTTGTGTAATTATTTCAGAATAAAGGTATGCTCTATTACTGTGACGTATGAGTACAAAATAGGCCTGCAAACTGGCTAACTTTATTTTTAGTGAAAACTGAAAGAAATATAAGCATCTCTTCTTATGTCAGTCCTTTGTGCTCCATCACGGTAAGATTACCCATATGTTTTTGGAAACATTGATCTAGTGATTCATGATTCTAGATCTTGAAGTTCTAGTGTTTTTGCAAGTTTGGTATGAGGGTGAATCTAACAAATCCCAAGCATCAGACCAGTGTAGCTTTTAAGCTGTGACATTCCCTTTTTCACAGTATTTTGAGAAATGTGTGTCTGACTAATGTTTTAACACTGCGTTGCTCTTTCTTAAGTTGGGTTCAGGGATTCTCAAACAAGAACTTTGGCTTTATCAACAATCAAACTGTCTGCTACCCTTGTGGCAATTACATCCTCTTCTTGGACATTAAAACAAAGAAGACAGCAGCACTGCAGTGTCAGACTGGCCAGGTGGGAGCCTTTGCAGTGAACGCAAACAGTGAAGTGCTGGCCTTTTCAGACCGGAAGCTGAATCCCATCATATATATCTACAGTTTTCCAGAACTGAATAAACTGACAGAATTAAAAGGTAATGGTGTGGTAACCCTCTGTGTTGCCATTTCATTAAAGCAATACTTTAAGCAGACAGTTTCTGAAATTTTTTTGTAACACTGAGAAACAGTGTGACAGGAAACTTTCTAATGACAAGAAGCACAGAAAGTAGCGTAAAGAACTTTCCACTGCACTGCTTTTAGTGAGATTCAAGCCAGGGAGGAATAGGACAATATAAAATTTATCTGTTTTAAAGGGAAAACAAATGGAATGAAATGGAATTCATTACAGGAAAATATAGTCTGAATAACAAAACAAAATCATATTGCAGTAAGCTTCCAAGCAGACTGCTGAGATGGTCTGACATTGAGACATCTGAGATGTGAGAGGAATTATCGTTCTTGCAATTCAAGTCTGGAGTCTGTGATCTAATGTCTATTTTTCCCTGTTCCATAATATTTCTCTCCTTAGTTAAGTTGCTCAGACTATCCAGGTTTGTTTCCTTGCCCTTTAAGTGAGGATCATAATACTTCCTTACCTCATGTAGATGAATGAAATTGACTGCAGTGGATTTCAGGGTACTCAGGGAAAAACACTTTACAAATTCGAGGTATTAGTGAAACAAATTGAAAAAAAATCCAGACAGTGATATTTAGGAAACATTTTTATGATCAAATTAAAAACAACCTGGTGTGAAGCAAAGGAATCACAGCACTGAAGAAAGTCTTTAAAGAGGTAAAGTGGATATAAAGGAACTGACAAGAGCACTTTGTCTGTCATAGTATACAGTGAAGTCTGGGCAATTAGAGATCATGTTCTTTATTTTTACATTTTAGGTAATGTTCAGTTGGACTACACCTTACTTGCATTTAGTTTCACGGGCCCATATCTAGCCAGTTACTCTTCAATCCCGGAATTTGTTCTTTCAGTATGGTAAGAATAAAAAAATTCTCTAATACCATTTGCGTTTAATTAATATTTTTGTATGTATGCTGTTTTAGCATAAATTAAATTAACAAAGATGAAAGAGACTGGCTGCCTTCATCTTTCTTTTTTCTGATGGATCATTGTCTGCAAACTTTCTGTGCCAAATTAGCTATTTTTGTTTTTTTTTTCTAGCACTAGTAGCCACTAGTCAGACTGTTACCTTGCCATAGCTATCGTCTAGCTTCTTCAAAGTTTTGTGTTTTGGAGTGCTTCTAAAGTCTTCATCATTAGTTAATTACCTATTCACCCTTGGAAGTTGAGTACCTTGCTATTTGTGAAAGGAAGTTGCCAGTTGGAAACAGGAAAAGAGTTCTAAAGATAATTTCTACTTTTTTTGTCCAATTTAGTAGTCCTCTAATTACTTGTGCTTGATCTTAGTTCTGTCTTGCAGCTGTGCTCAGTGATTACATTATCATGTGTCACTGGGTTAGATCATCATTTTCGTCATTGCCATGAAAATAAATATATGATGCAGTGGAGATACAGAAAGTTAAAATATTTAGTTTTTTTTTAATTGTTCTGTAAAAATAAAATCCTGCCTTTTTCTCCATGGCAAGAATGCAAGGAATATTCTGTATCCACTCAGTGTAATGATGACCTTTATATTTCCTGTACAGTGATTAGAGAAGAGGCTGAAACTGGTGTAACTTCAGAATATTAGTAGTGGTAGTAGATACTATTGCTGATAACCTGTTCCTTATCCCTTACAAAGAAGAATGTTTCCTATTAACTCCATTCATAAAGCATAGTTCAGGAAAGGTGTCGGTGTGTATATCACAGTAGAAAGAGAGAGACCCTGGCCTGAAGAGTTCACATGTTTGTCACTCAGAAATAATATACATGGTCTAATGTATTTGATGCATGAACTTAAACAAAAATCCACTGTCTTGAAAGACTACCCTAGATTATCCCTAAAATGGAAACATCTAGAAAAATGTAAATGCTTAAAAGTAGTGGCAATTTCCAAGGCCAAACAAGGTAAACCTATTTAAAACTGCTCAAATTTGACTGTCAGCGTCTAATTGACATAAGAGAACCATCCTCAATTCCAGTCAGAAAGAATTTAATAACAAAATAGAATCACCTTACAATATTAAACTTAGAATTTATAATAACAGAGGCGTGTGAATTTACTGTGAGATCAAGACCTTAATTTTTGCAATTAAATTATAATACGCATTCATTGCAGAGATTTATACAGAGGAAAAAAATCTCAGTGTTTAGCATCATTAATGTGATTGCAATATGATGATGGGACAATTCCTGTATTTTAAGCAGATAGTTTAGAATAAGAGGTATAAGATATGTTTTGAAAGTTAACTCTTTCTCAAAACAGAGAAAGCTTATGGATAACACAGCTCCCTTTTGTGTGGTATTTTATCCTTAGATCTTTGTTCTTTCCTGCTTGAAGGAGAGGCTCGATGCCAGGTTCTTTTTCAGAAACATGTACCATATTGTTTCTGATCTTAATAAATTATCTACTCTAACTGTGTTGGCACTATCTGTTAGGTATGAGATGAGAACATACTGACATCTTTAGAGGGAGAGATCTACGCTGGTATCTTTTAAAGTCAGAACTGCAGCTTATAGCTTTCTGTAATATTAATGAGAGTTAGTGCTTATGTGTGAATACTTCTCATTTTTTGCATATGCTATCAATATTACATGGTCTTTCATCCCCCAATCAGTTTCTGAGAGTAAATTTCTTACAAGCCAGAACCCGATTATACTAAATCCATTTATAGCACTGTATGCGTTTTAGTTTTCTTCATTTCAGCAGTAATGACAAATATGAAAGTTATAAATGTTATTTAGATTAAGTCAGATATATTGCCCAAGGACGTTAAGAAACAACTTTAACCAATTTCTTCAAATTATGTTAAGCAGTTCTTGGACAGCACCTAAAAATGCAAATGCAGTTAAGAATTAATCTGGACAATGGAAAAATATGCAAATTAGTGTGAGACTATGAAATAGGTTACACCAGACAAAAGAAAAGTCAGTGAAAATCGTATTTCCATGCTAGTGTCAGCTATACACAGCAGCCCCACACAAATTCTGCACTGTTTTGTGTTCAAGTTAGTTAATGCAGCTGTAGCTTGTGGGCCTGCATTCACAGCACAATTACTGTACAACCTAAGTAATTCATTGATAGATAATGAATGGCTGACTGAGTTTTCTAATTATAATCTAATTTCCAATCACAAGCATTATAATAATTATTTTATGGATTGGAAAAGCAAGGCTGAGGTCTGGGGTGCTGAAGAGTTAATTGTTTGGGTCCATTCAATTAGTCAGTGACAGAGCTGGGGGAAAAAATGCATGTCTCCTGCTTCTGTTGATCTTTTCACAAAAGGTACTGCCTGGTAATATTTCTAAAATGTCCATTTTCAAAATTATTTTACTATTCATTCTTTGTAGCAGTACTAATTTTATGCATGGTTACTTAACCACATCCTTTTCATTCTCAGGAGCACCTAGCTTGTTTGACAGCATAGGCTTTTTTTGTCAGTGGCAAAGTATTTGTTTTCCGACCTTGATCTTGAGTGTCAGTCAGAATGACGTCCATATATTTGGCTTGAATGTTTTTGACTTCTTTAGTGGATTTGATTTTCTTTTACTCTCCTTAATGAAGGAACTGGCAAGAAAATATCCTCCTGTGCAGTGAGTCTCAGCCAGGGGTACCAGCAACCTCTTTAAGTTTTAACCCTATGAATTGGCAACAACTGTGTTTTGTTAATGAGAGCTCCGTTACTATCTGGCATATTGAAAGGAATAATGACGAGTATCACCTTAAAAGAAAGTAAGTGGAACACCTTTCAATTTAAAAGAAAAATCTAGAAGTATATTTTAATGACCAAGACAAGCAACCTACATCTGTTCGCAAAGAATTTAATCCAGTTTAGTTCACCTAGCAATTATAATCAGTAGTTGTTACATCAACACCAGTGTGAATCTGTCTAGTCAATCAAATGAATTGAATTTATGGTTTCATTTCTTAGTATTCACATGTCCCAATTATGCACATCATTGAAGCTAATGCTAATTAGCATTTTTGGTAGCTATCTCTATCAAAATCTGCCCAATTGCATTAAAATAGTGCCTGGACTGCTTTCCCATTCCTGGAAGTAGTTATTTTGAGCACTGACTGGGAACATGCATTGCTTTTGTGGCTATGAGACAGCCAGGTATGGATCAAGTTGCTTCCTAGTAAGCATTGTTAAACAATATGTGGTTGTAATCACAGATTGTACCAAAAGCAGTATCAGTTTTCTGTGGGATATCCAGCTTCTGTGCCCAATTTACAGATGCAGAGGGGATGGCTCAGTCAATGCAATTCACTGTGCACAGCAAACCTAGAATTTATTTATGCTAAAAAATCTTTTTTGAATCTGGTATAAGAACAAGTGGGCTAGTATGTGTTGTTCAAGATGGAGACCTCAAAGTATAACATACATGCTGTTGCAGTGCAGCTATACTACAATCCCCAACGGTGTATTTAATCTCATTAACTACGAATATAAGTGAGGTATTACCTCTGATACGGTTATACTAGTAGAAGTATAGACAAGGCCTTAATCTGAGATCTGAAAGTTGAAGGTTTTTTGCCTTTTGTCATTATAGAGTACACATGCTAACATACTTATATACTTTTTTTTTTTGCTTTTCATTCCATTCAGTAGAGGTTAAATCTCCACTGAAAATTATTTATTTCACAACATTTTTCCAAGTCATAATTTAGCATAGTGTGTAAACTATAGAATCCTGAATTCCTGCATTATAACAGCCACTCATATGCTGATTACCAGAATGCAACAGGCAAGTACTACTACTACTTTTTTCATCATCATTAAACTTTCTGCAAACAAACATTAAGCTTGAACCCTCACAGCATGTGCAAGTTAGGCATGTGACATTATTAATTTTCATTAATAAGGAAACAGCAAGATAGAATAGTTATTTGTCCAAGGCAACAAGAAAAGACAATGAGCTAGAGTGTAGCAGTCCAGTTCTGCCACTTAGGAACATCCCTCTTTTGTAGTTAAGTTACTATTACTGTTCAGTGAAACAGTATGTGTTGTGTAGGATGATTCACTACAACAGTTTTCCATTACTGTTGTTGAAGTAAAGCCCATTGACTGAGTTGGTGTCTCCACATTTTGAAAACATGCTTCCCAGTTTTGTATCAGCATTTACTATTCATAATATTTCTTCTCCTCAGATAGTGTCTCTTGCTTTTCACAGCCCTGTGAAACTCCCTGATGGACAAGGGTCTCTGAGTCCTCTTAAGGATTTGTTTTTCCCAGATTCTTGTAATGAAGATCCCTACCATGGCCCTGTTATGCCAGTTTCAGCCATTGCTGGACTGGTAGGAGATGAAGCAGAAACATTCATGGTAGCTACTCATTTTTATAC
>VXAL01014922.1:35106-68816 GCA_013399475.1 Chauna torquata | reverse complement strand
TGATGGCAACTATGTCATAGTTTACCCACTGCACAATGGCTTGCAGCTCCTCTTGTTTGTTGCCCATGTTACGTGCATTGGTTTAGATGCACTTCAGTTGGGCTAGCAATCCTGTCACATTTTTGGGGGAGAAGCTCCAATTTCTGTGTGACCATTTCCAGGCACTTTTTTTATTTCTAACCCAGCAATATCCCTTGTGTCTTTGCAGCTGTGTAGCTCTCCATCTCCTTCCTCTACTGGGATGGCAGATGGATGAACTTTGCTAGCACACTGTCCCACAACCACTGGCATACCACCCCCAGGCTTGTCTCTGGCAAGCCTGGTTTTATCTCTGTCCCAATTCAAATTGAATTTAAAGCCCTATCAAGGAGCTCTGCTAAGTCCTAAGCAAAGATCCTTTTCCCCATTGGAGACAGGTGAACCCAGTCCGTTGCCAGCAGACCTGGTGTCTTGTAAAATGATCCGTGTTCAAAGAACCCAAAGTTCTGCTGGTGACACCAGGCTCGGAGCCAAGTGTTGATTTGCTGGCTCTTCCTGTTCTTTGCCTCGTCATTCCCTGCAACTGGAGGAATGGATGAAAACACTACTTGTACTCCTGATCCGTTAACCAGTTTTCCCAAGGCTCTGAAGTCTCTCTTGACTGCCCTTGGACTTCTTCCTGGAGCTTCATCACTTCCTACCTGAAAAATCAATAATGGTTAATAATCCGAGGGCCGCACCAGGGCAGGAAGTTTTCTCTTCACGTCCGTAACCCAGGCCCCAGGGAGGCAGCAGACTTCCCTATGAAGCAGGTCTGGTCTGCATATTGGGTCTTCTGTTCCCTTCAGAAGGGAGTCTCCCATGACAACTACCTGTCTTTTTTTCTTGGTGGGAGCTGTTTTAATGCAGGGTGTAGGTCGACGTGACCTCAGTGACACATCCAAACCAGATCAACTGTGTTTCTCAATGTTGTTCAGGTCTACCTGCAAAGCTTCATACCTATTGCACATGGGCACCTGGGAAGGTGGGGAAGTCACTGAGGGGACTTGCCTGCTGTGCTGGTCAGGAACTTGTTGCCATTGCCCCTTATCCTTTAGGTTAGTGCATTCAGCTGTGTGGAGAGAGGACAAGGAGTCCCCTATATCGTGTTTTCCTTCTGTCTGTTGGGCCTGTCTCAGGGAAGGTAGGGAGCGATTCCAGTAGTCTAATAGACTAGGGCAACTTGCAGTTCTGGTCTAACTGAAGTGTAAAAGAATATTTTCGTCACTTTCAAAGCAATATATAATAAATATATATGTTCATACAAACACATGTTCTTCCCATGGACCTAAAAGTGAAAGGTAGTATTTTATGATCCAAGTCCTAATGTTAATAGTTCTAGGATTGATATCTACTGGCAGATGCAATATTTATTCTTAACACTCTTCTCATTTATTATGCCTGTCAAACTAATACGCATGTTTGTTGTTTATTTTCTCTCTTTCTTTGTTATAATCACTGAAACATAAGCCTACTTGTGATAATGGGCTTGTATGTGGATCAATTGTGTCATCCTATAAGGGTGACATTGAAGTTAAAAGAAACTACTAAAGAGGGACTCAGGGGAAGTAAAGCTAATTAGTCAAGTTAAAGAGGGATAATTCATTGCAGGCTTTGTTTTAGAAACACATTTCAAAGTTTCATTTCCATTTCAAAGTTGCAGACTGTAGCTTGCAGAACTCTGTTCGTGCATGGACTGGAGAATAACAATCCACTTCTTTCTGATTGGTAGGTGAACAATATTCTTACTGAGATGTGAGTCCCATGTCATTATCATTTAAAAAAAAACACATTGAGATGGTAGACCCCACTTCAGGGTTTCAGAGATTTCCCTGACACTTCACTTTGGATATGTTTTTCTCCTTTTTTCTCCCACCTCCTTCCCCCCAAGCTTAAAAGATATGATTCATATATATATATGTGTGTGTGTGTGTATAAACATATATATTATAAATCCCTGACTTTGGAAAAACATGTCTACTGAAGTTCTGGAAAGGACTGTGCAGCAGCAGGTCAGTTCCCTGTGCATGTTAGAGAATACAGAAGGTGCATGAACAATCAAAAAGCCTTCCAGTTATCTTAATTTAATGATGAGCTGGTGAGAGCTGTGACAATCAGTATAATTAAGGTTTCATTTTAATTCTCTCTAATCAGAACTGAAAACTTTCTGAATTGTTTCACTTTGGGCAGATAACTTTTGATCGGCTCCTTCAAGCTAAGTTGCCTTAGAATACAAGGAAACTAATGAAATATTACTTTTCCACTTTAGAACAAAAGAAAATACTTTAAAACTTTTTCAGCAATTATAGTTCTGAAACAACTGAACTTATAATGAGTAGTAGTTTATAATCTGTCAAGTGAATGCTCCAGTGACTATATATTTAATTGGAATGTGCCAAAAAATTCTTTTTTCCAAAACACAAATAATACTATTTTTATGCTGTCTTCTTAAGCTAAAATGATATGGTTAAAGAAAGTGTCTAGATGGCAGGAAATGATCAAGTTAACAAGTCCACATGCTGCATCTACTTTACCTAGTGCATGTGTGTATCAGGATATGTATGTTTTTTCAAATTATATTTATAGTACCACACAGATGTTTCTGATACATTTCGTTCATCTTCTCATGTGACTAACTACAATTTATGGCTACAGAGTATCTTCAGATTGTCTGTACTATAAAAAGCCCCAAAAGAAAATCCCCTTCAACAAGCCAAAAGCTAATTATAACAATTATAGGGCCAGTCCTCTTTAATGTTTTCATAAATAACTTGGATGCAGGACTTGAAGGTACACTAAGTAAATTTGCAGGTGACACTAAACTGGGAGGAGCTGATGAATCCCTTGGGGGTAGAGAGGCCTTGCAGAAATATCTTGACAAATTAGAGGACTGGGCAATCACCAACCACATTAACAAGAGCAAGTGCTGGATTCTGCAGCTGGGAAGGGGCAACTCTGGCTATGCGTACAGACCAGGGGACGAGATGCTGGAGAGCAGACCCGCAGAAAGGGATCTGGGGGTTTTGGTAGATAGCAAGTTGAACATGAGTCAGCAGCGTGCCCTGGCGGCCAGGAGGGCCAACCGTATCCTGGGGTGCATCAGGCACAACATTTCTAGTCAGTCGAGAGAAGTGATTGTCCCGCTCTGCTCTGGTGCTGCCTCACCTCAAGTACTGTGTGCAGTTTTGGGTGCCACAATACAAGAAGGACATAAAACTATTAGAGAGCTTCCAAAGGAGGGCTATGAAGATGGTGAAGGATCTAGAGGGCAAGATATATGAGGAGTGGCTGAGGTCTCTTGGTTTGTTCAGCCTAGAGAAGGGGCGACTGAGGGGAGACCTCATGGCAGCCTATGGTTTCCTCGTGAGGGGGAGCAGAGAGGCAGGTGCTGACCCAAGGGAGCGGCGTGAAGCTGTGACAGGGGAGGTTCAGGCTGGTCATTAGGAAAAGGTTCTTCACTGAGAGGGTGGTTGGACACTGGAACAGGCTCCCCAAGGAAGTGGTCATGGCACCGCACCTACTGGAGTTCAAGAAGCATTTGGACAATGCTCTCAGACACATGGTCTGATTTTTGGGTGGTCCTGTGTGGAGCCAGGAGCTGGACTCAGTGATCCTTGTGGTTCCCTTCCAACTCAGGATATTCTATGATTCTATGAATATAAAATGAGAGAAATTTCTGATTGAACACCTGAATTTGAAGTTAAGCTGTCTTTACATTTTGAAAGGTATTCAGGAATACACATATTTGGAAAGCTGAAGAGAAAATGTTCAGCAATTATTGCTGACTAAATTGGAATATATACTCTAGTCAGAAAATAGCTTACCATATTTGTTTAGCCATATAGATCTACTGGAGAATTATGAGGAAGAGACTAAAGCAGAAAAGAATGAAACTAATATCCAAAATACTATGGAGAATGCTTAGTTATGTAACTTAAATATTATTATCGCCAGCAGCACACAAGTGAAAATAAGATTTCTCCCTTCAAATGTGTGCAGAATAAAAGAGTTTCTCAAGAAGGGAAGCCCTGAGAAATGCAGTAAATAAGATAACATAATACAGAACATCATCTGATACCTATAACCTATATAAACCAGACTACTAGTATTTTAAATAAAATAACATTATTAGTACATAATGTTATTATAACACTATAGTTTGAGGAATAGACATGACCATAGTCATGTTTAAAGACCTGATTCCACAAAATGATGAGTAGCCACAAATCTCACTGAACTCAATCTGTTGTAGCCTTAAAACAGAATTGATCTGAGTGTGCCTGACACTTGCTGTTCTAATTCTAAGTAATGTGGTCTGGAAAAAAATCCTCTAAGGGAAGCAAGTCCTATAGAAGACACATGTTGCAATTTCTGTAGCAGACATATTCAGAAACTTAAAGAGATTCTAGATGGAAACGCAGATTCTGATTTGACAGGTAGAGTTACTTCCTGAGTGAGGCTGCAGCAGTTAACAATACAGGCTTTTGATATACTGAGTTTTCTTGAAAACATGATTAATCCTTCAGTTAGATGTTCAGAGTTTCCCAGTTGCTCTGCAACTTATTAAAATAAACACAGAGCTATTGTTTATTCAAATAGTAGTCCAGTGTATGCAACAATCACCTCCATACAACACCAAGTGAGAGAAATCATTGGGAAGAATTTTGTTTGGGAAACACTTAAATTGATAGTATCTGCCAGACAATCTGGCCACAAAATGCAACAGTAACAAATTTCCCTGTGCTGTTGTGGGCTGCTGTCACCTCCCCTTTGCAGGTTAGAGGAGTGCTTACTCAATCTTCTCTACATAGACAGGTATATTACAATGAGACCATGTTAGCTTAGGTTTTCTTCATTTCAAGCTTTTAGCATTCACATGGGAGACAGGGTCCTTTCTGACCTTTTGAAGTCATTTTGCTTTGGCCGTTACTCACTTGCAAGCTCATTTGAAGAGCACCTCAATCTCATCCTTAAGGCAAGAACTTCACTTACATAATTATTTTACTACATAAGGGGGAAAAATCTCAACCTAGTAGTAGATTCCTATAGTTTAGATGTGGTTTTACTTCATTCCAGTGGAACCCCAATTACACCATTATGTCAGTCATAGCAGACAGTCTTTTCCTCAAAAGGCTGTTTATTCTACTATGCAAGTCTGTGAAGTAATCGCTGCACCATTATGACCAATAAAGCCCTATGGCATTGAGGCTTTATTTTTCTTTAATTCCTTTGTAAGAAAAATTCCCACTACAGAAGTCCTACAGAAGGTAGATCTTCATTTTGCTCACTGCCTATGCAGAACATCTGAGTCACCTGTGATGGAGCAAATTTGTGTGATGTATTTTGTCCTTCTTCCTCCTCTTTGTGTCTGGTTGGTCGTGTGCGTGGTATGTGTTTCTTGATTATTCTGTTTTCGTTTTTAATCTAGTGGAAGGCAGTATGTGACACAGTATACTGTTGAGTGGGTAGCTAGTCATGTATTTAAATGATGTCAATCCTCCACCCGAAATGCCTTTAAAATTAAGTGAACTGCAGCCTGCTGTAACAAAACAGTTGATTCTCATTTACTTGCATATGCAAGTCAAAGGGCTGAGATCCGCCAAAGGATGAGCGGTGCTCTACCTGCCTGAATAACACTGCCATTCCTCCAATTAGCAGTGCAGCAAACAGAAAAGTTGAGATAAGGTATAGGTAATTTTTTTCTAATAAAATAATAATTTCTAAAATCTTTTTATACTAAAGCTATTAAAATTCTTTCCATGGTTACCCAGAATAGTATACCATATTAACCTAAAATATCAAACTGACTGTGGTAGGCACAGGAAAAATAGAGGCTCTGTTCATCTCTGTCATTCTTATTAACTTACTGTTCTTCCATTCTAATATGTTCCTTTGGAGATGAGAAGACAAAGGTGGACACAGCAGTAAGATGTAGTTGAGCTATGGATTTCTACAGTTAAATAGTGATTTATTTCTGTCACGTATTTCTTTGTTAAGAACTCTAAACATTTAGTGTTTTTTTTTGTTTGTTTTGTTTGTTTGTTTGTTTGTTTGATAGCTGTTTAGTGCTGCCCTGTTTTAATTCCAGGAAAAATTAGTAGTCACCCAAGAGCCTGCCTTTTTATCTATGAAACTGGGAAGGTTTTTTGTTTTGTTGCTGTTGTGTTTTAATCTGGTGACATCTTCAATATATCTACACTGAATTTCATTTATTGTTCTGTTGGCTGGTTTTTTACCTTCCTAAGGAATTTTTCTGCAATTCTTCAGTCTGCCCTCGTCCTTGTTACCTTGAGTAGCTTTGCATCATCAGCAACCTTTATCATCTTCTTGCTCAACTGCTTTTTCAGGTCACTTATTTAAAAGTCAAATACACAAACATAAACACAGAACCCTACAGGATTCTGCTGCTGACCACCTACCATTATGAAAACTGACCTTTACTTCCACCCTCTGTTTCTTCATTATAAACCGATTATTTATCCTTTCCGGGCCTTTCCTTCTTAAGTCATGGTTACTTAACATTGGGATGTCAGGAAGTCCCTCCACCTCTTCCCTAGCCAGGATTAGGGAAAGCACCCAGGAACTCCTGACCATGGAAGTCTGTTGAGTGCAAGTATGGTCACAGCATCCACAGATTTGTCATCCTCTTTCAAGGGGCATAGATCAGGCACAGAACTGTTTGATAGGTATCCCAAAATAGCCCTGACCACATGATTTGCTTCCCCTTTTCACCTTCCTCTCAGTATCTTCTCTTTAATCATGCTTAACCCTTCCCAAATACATAGCTGACTTCTCCGCTGCTGCTTGCAAGCAACTTCCTAACAGCCAGCACAAGCCTGCTTTTCGCTTTCTTTTCTTAAACTTCTTAGAACCTTTCGATTTCTCAAATTCATTCTAAATATCACTGGGATCAGTGCAATGTTCTACCCATGAACAATCCCAGAAAGGATATTTCCACACACATACCCCCCCCCTCCTTTTTTTTTTAATTTATTGGCTAGCTTTTTTTCCAGCCTTTGTTACTATTCATAACGATTTATACCCTCTTTAATTGTAGTCGTTGCATCTGCAGCTGGTCTTATCACTACTCTTCCCAATCAGCATGAGTCATCTGTATTAGGCTCTTATTTGTGACTATAACCTTAAATCAGAAATTCCAGTATTGTTGAAATGTTATCAACACAATAAATAACGCTTACCCTCAGCATCCATATATCTGTCTATGATTCCAATTAATGTCAGAGTCCAATACTCTCTGACTAGGTTCTTCTAAAAATTCCACATATGGATGGTGTAATATTGAATATTAAATATATTTAATTAAGATATTTGAAGTTACGTGGGATTCTGATTTAGAAAAGTAAAACAGCAATGTACTGAAATCACTATAAAAGCATAATATAACAAAGTGCAAATAAATGTGAACACAATCAAGTGCATTTTACGGTTAGATCACAGTACAAATGTGATTCCCGTTACCTGTCTTTGTATGCTTCACCATCATGATGCTGGACGTCTCCAGCCACCGGAAAGGAATATGCGGGTTGAAGCCAGCTCAAATCAATAGTTCTTTCTCTTGTCTCTATTAATTTGTGTAGTTAAGACAGCAAGTTTTCAGGCTTTAATCCTCTGAATTCTAGCTGATGAATACTAAAACAAAAAAGGCACAAAAATTGATATTACACTTTGCAGTCTACATCCAGACTTGTAGTATATTGCTATTAGTATTTCAGCTATTTCATCTTTGAGCTTTATAAAGGTTTTGGATGAATATAATTTAGTCTGGGTTATTATTTATTACACTTATCTATACTATTGCACCTCTCCACAGCCGTTTCACTTTCAGACTCCATGTTTTTCCTTTCCTCAAAAAAGAAAGACTTCTTCTATGGAAATCTCAGGTTTTTGACAATAAGCACAGATTCACAGAATTCATTTTACTTTACTACAATGACCTTGTTTTCTCTGAGTGCTCCTTCAATTCTGAGCTTGTCAGTTGTCCTGGAGATAGGTCCTGGGAGGACCTGACTTTTTCTGTTGGGCTCTTGATTTTGCTGGAAGAAAGATTTAGTACTAGTTTTGATTCAGATGGCTAGTTGTACCTCAGATGCAGTTGTTGACCTGTTGATTATATCATCTGTTACTCAATCTGCTAGAATCCATGATCTTTCCTACTTGCTTCAATGAGATACATCTTTAGCTTTTTGAAGAATGCCTTCTTATTTCTCACAGCTTCTTTCTCTTCCTAAATGGTGGTATCTACTGATGCTGTACTTCCAAGATGACATTTTTAGCAGTTTCAATAGCATCTATAAGTTTTTACTTACTGATACTTAAGCATCTCATATGTGTTCCTTTTAGCTTCTTTTTATCAACTTCCTTAATTTTATGTAGTTGCATTTTTGAATATGAAATGTAGTAGACATGTTAGACTTAATTGCTCTTGCAGGAATGTTCAGTCTAAGATCATGTGATCTTCTGGTCACTATTTCAGAGTGGTGCTTCCTCCGTTATGACTCTATACTGTACATGGGGGTATCTTGTACATGCAAAGACCTGTGGGTGCTGGTCAGCAGCTGGCTGGACATGCAGCAGTGTGCTCAGGTGCCCAAGAAGGCCAATGCAATCCTGGCCTGCATCAGAAATAGTGTAGCCAGAAGAACTAGGGAAGTGATTGTCCCTCTGTATTCAGCACTGGTGAGTCTGTACCTTGAGTTGAGTTTTGGGCCCTCACTACAAGAAAGATAGTGAGTTGCTGCAACACATTCAGAGAAGAGCAATTAAGCTGGTGTAGGGACTAGAAAACAAGAGTTATGAAGAATGGCTCAGGGAACTGGGGTTATTTAGCCTAGAGAAAAGGAGGTTGATGGGAGACTTCATTGCTCTCTACAACTACTAGGAGGTGGTAGTGAGGTTGGTGTCAATCTCTTTTCTAAGGTGACAAGCGGTAGGATGCGAGGAAATGGCCTCAAATTGCACCATGGGAGGTTTAGATTGGATATCAGGAAGAATTTCTTCACAGAGAGGGTGGTCGAGGATTGGAAGAGGCTGTCCAGGGAAGTGGTGGTGTCGCCATCCCTGGAAACATTTAAGGGACATATGGGTATGGTGCTTAGGGACGTGGTTTAGCGGTGGACATGGTAGTGCTAGGTGATGGTTGGTCTTGATGATCTTAGAGGTCTTTTCCAATCTAAACAATTCTGTGTTTCTGTCACTGTTTAATAGCAAGTCTTGTTTGCCCTGGGGTGCCCTGATTTGGTCCCAGCATTATAGAAATGTCTCACCTGTGTTGAGTAGAGGGGAATGATCCCCTCCCTCAACCTGCTGGTGATGATCTTCCTAATGCAGCCCAAGGAGGTTGCTGTTAGCCCATTTCACCAACCTGTTGAGATCTATCTGAACGGCAGCACATGCATTTGATGTATCAATCACTCCTAGCAGTTTTTTATCCTCTGCATGTTTCCTGAGAGTGAAGAGTGTTGGACCCAGTACTGACCTCTATGGTACACTACTAGTGACTAGACTCCAGCTGGACTACTTGCTGCTGATTGAAACCTTTTGAGCCCAGCAGTTTGGTTCAGTGACCACTTCATTACTTATCAATGCTTCTCAGACTAACTCAGGATGTCATGGGAGACAGTAGCCTAGATTCTAGAGATAATCAACATCTAATCAGAGATAATCTGCTGTCCCTTCATCCACCAAGCCTCATTGTAGAAGGCTAGTAGGTTGATCAGTCATGATTTCGCCTTCATGTGGCAATCTATGCTGATGACTTCCTCACCTTCTTGTCTTCCTTGCTTTTGTAGATGATTTTCAGGATTATTTGCTACATCCGCTTCCCAGAGATCAAGGTGACAGGCCTTTAGTTCCCTATATCCTCCTATCTGCTTTGTGTCATGATATGTCAGTTGACCATTTGGAAGTAAATGGAGTTACCTAATACAGCCTTATTTTCAGTCATTTCTGCCTCTCCAGTTTCACTCAGCGCACAACAGTTTGTGTCCCCATACTGACATCCAGACAGCATGATACCAGTGGTCTAAAGGCAGACAGGAAAAGAAGAAATAGAGTGAAACAGAATGAGATTGGAACTTTGTGGAGAAACTATGACAAGGTCCTGGAAGCAGAGAAGTAGACTGGGAAATGTTTTTTTGACTACAGGTCACCTAGAGTTCATATAAGTCTGGCCAAACCATCACAGAAGCACAGAAGCACAGAATCACAAGGTTGGAAAGGACCTTCAATATCATCTAGTCTAACCGTCATCCTATCACCAATACTACCCACTAAGCTACTAAACCATATCTTGTAGCACCTTGTCCAGGCGCCTCTTAAAAACTGCAAGGGTCAGTGACTCCACCACCTCCCTGGTCAGGACGTTCCAGTGCTTGACCACCCTCCGAGAGAAAAAGTTTTTCCTGATATCTAATCTAAATCTCCCCGTGCGCAACTTTCTGCCATTACCAAGATCAGAAGCAAATGATTAAAAAGATTCGGTACACAGGAAAGATTGAGATCCAATCTAATAATGTCAGGAACACTTAGATATGGAGATAATGGGAGGAAAGAATGGGACTGGTTATACAAAAAGACAATATAGGGAGAATATGACATACGACTGAAGGAAAACAGAAAGGAACTCCTTTGGAGTCCCTTCTCCAAAGGAACTGGCTTAAAGGAGAACAGAGATGGTGCTGGTAAAGAAAATGTGCCCGTAATTTAGTACCTCAATGTGAATAGTGGTGTAGGCTGGAGGAGAGACACACTGAAAAATTTAAACAGAAAGCTGAGGGGGGTGAGGCACTGATCTAGAGAAAACGTGGGAGTAGGGGACTAGGTGTCATGAAAAGTAGAGTGGAAGCTAGGAGAGAATTGGGATCTTGGACAGGGATCCAGGAGAGGGAGGCCTAATATTGGCTGGGCTTGAGAACTGGGACTAGACTGAGGACTGAGACTATCCAGCTAGAACAAATAGTACTACTTCAAGGAATCAGGATGGAGGAAAAGATGGCATTTATACTAGAGCGGAAGATAAGGAAGATGGAAGAAATGAAGTAGAAGGGCCAGGGTAGTAGAAGAGTAGAAGGGTAATGATATTTGTAGAGAAAACAGTGTTCAGGAAGGAAAAAACAGGAAGAAAAGAGGTGCCATTGCAGATCGTATCATCAGAGGTTTACTTATTATTTCATCCACGATGACAGTCAACAGCGAATACCCAGCAGAAGCATAAGAAAGGGAAGGTGTGCAATATGAAGTCTCCAGAATATGTTCTCAGTTTCACCAAACTGCTGTTCAGAGAATTCCTCAATATATTAATGAGTTTCATTGCATACTATTGGAGGAAACAAGACTGTTGCCAAGTGTTGACGACATACAATGGCAAGGTACTGTCATCCATTGCTTTCTTGCAGAGTAATTGACATTTCTTGCTCTGTTAGCTCACTAATTGCAGGGATCTTATTTTTTATGAATATAGTTACGAAGGCATAGTTTTTTGTCTCTGGCTTTGATACCTCAGCTGAATACCTCAAATGCTTTCTTCTTAGTTAAAAAATAATCTAACAAAGAATTTGTTGTATTGAAAACACTATCTGCCCCCAAAATTTGTGGCCTACAATGTTTGCCTGAAATTTCCTGAGATTCCAGGAGGAATTAAAGTTCCTGTGTTGATTTGGGAACACTGAGGTGTCCTTTTTCCAGGGTCTGCCTTAACTTGCAGGAGGTGTCTTTTTTGACGTTGGTCTGTTCATAGGGGTTTCTGTATAGTGGAAAAAAAAATAGTGTAATGCATAAAAGAGATTTGCTACTTAGGGTTACTAGCAGATCTTGTAAAGTTGACGCAAAATCAAAATCTTGGTGGAGAGCCACCAAGAGACTGAAGTCATGTGCTTTCCTGAGGTTTTGAAATTCAATATAGATGAATCGTGAATGCCTTGTGGTAAGTTACTCCTTCAGCTTTGGAGTAAAGCAATAGACTGATAGTCAGTTACTTAACGGCTTTATTTTTTTACACTTTGAGGTATGGATTTCACCAGTAACGTTCTTTACAAGATATATTTTTAATGTCCAAATTATTTAGGAGAACAAATCCCAGTGAAAATCCTCATCTCTGTTGTTAATACAGAATGACACATTTGAAAATACCAGTAGTTTGAACAAAGAGTAGAACTCAGATTTTTCATATGTTTTTTCACTAAACTGATATTAAGCAGAATCTGCTCACTGAGGTGGCCAGAGCAAAATTATCTTCAAATCTCTCTTCACTAACCTTGAAAATAAATGAAAGCCTTTGCACTTGGTGCCCTATCATTTTGTTGGTGAAGGATATAACTGCTGCATGAACTTGCATAGTCTTCAGCTCCCTGTAAATAAAATCCTACAGGCATTTTAATGTTGAATTTATACATTGAGGTATTGCCAGGAGATGAGAAAGATATCAGAAGTATGCATTTTTAAATTGTCACTTTGAGTTAAATATGGACTATCCGTACATTTGTTTCATAGTATTCTGTGTTCATTATATCTCACTTGCTTCATTTATTCCCCTTGTTTAATGTATACTCATTTATAATATAAAATTTTCTTGCGGCCCTCCAGGCACAGGTTAGATTTAACAGTCAAACTGACTTCTTTCCATTTCATGTGTTTTCTGTGGTAAGAAAAGGCTTGCAGATCTATTGCTTCCCATTTCCTGTGTGAACCGGGTCTTTTTGGATTATTCCCTTATGCTACTTAGCCAAAAACATTTAAGATTCATAGGTATGTACATGTGTAATGGAGTGAACGAGCTGAAGTCAGCAAGCATTTCACAGATGTATTTGTGGATCTGCAGTCCCCCTTTCACTTAGGTTAATGTGTTCCATGAGAAGAAGCTGATGGAAAGAAGCACCTGATCTCAGGGATCTCACAGTGCTGACATTTTTGTAAATTATAAGTCTTTTATAGAGAAGTCTGTGAAAAACCCTGCCTATGGAATTCCCAGTGTAGCTTCCACAAAGGCATTTTCTCAGGAACCACATCTCAGATCAGATTCTGACACTATTCCTGGAAGATCTATAACATTGGCAAGAGCTGAAATTATCTAGTTTCCATATAAATTGAAGTTCATGCCATAGGAAGTAAAACCAAGAATGATAAAAAATAAATATGTATATTTTTCTATAATTTCTATGTCCTAGTGATTTAGGCAAAGCCTACTAGATACTCTGCTGTCTGAAGTGATAATCAAATTTTAATACAGCATCAGTGGACCTAACTACTCATGGTATGTGGATCATACTGTCATCTATTCAGATATAGCTAAGTACTAGGATGAAATACCGGTTTGTAACACAAAATAAATATACCATAGAGCTGAGATGTTTCTAGATTCAAGATACTGAGATGCACCTATGTATAAATACAAGCGTTACTGATTTAGTCTGAGTAGCAGAACTGATTGTATCTGTATTACCTTAAGCTAGTTATGCGGTTGATCATTGCGGCAGGGCTATCCTTCAGTGGACTGTTCCTTTATATCCTGATCTGAAGTGGAAAAAGTGAAAATTCTTTGGAGCACTTCTTTTTCCAGTTTCTATTAATCTGGTTAGATTTGTTTCAGCATCTACTTATTACTTTCTTTTCCCTGGAAAGTTGTATGGTTTCATAGTAACAGGGGTTTGTTTGTTTGTTTCTAATGGCAAATAACTATACACAGAGTGTTGAAAATATCTTGGACACATTCCAACTTGGTTTGAATCTGTACTGGTTAATAAAGAATGTAACTGTATATGGAATGTATTATTTCCAAAACCATCAACCATGGGTAATGATCCCTTGAAAAGTGAATTTGAACTGCTGTAATGGTCACTGTTTGCACTTCAAGTTCAACAGCGTATATACATGCAGTGTGGGAAAGGAGAAAAACTGTTAATATTTCAGAGAAAAAATAAAGTGAATACTGACATTTTAAGAAAGAAAAATGTGTAGAATTTGCATGTACTCATTCCTTAACTTCTAAAATGTGTTTCCTCTTGCATCTTTGTCATTTGATGCATGGAAGTAAAAAGTAAAGTAAGAAAGTATACCTGATTACAATAGTTCTCCATTTGCAGGTTTATGTGAGAAGTGGATGTATAGTTCAGATTTTTACCCTGGTGTCATGGCTATCTGAAATGTGACATACCACACAATTAAAAGTGCTTAATCTTGCTTTATCACTAGATGACAAAAAAAATGACTGTAGATAGAGAGGCAAATTGGAGAAATCAGTGAATTTCATGAGAAAAAAAAACTGTCAATGCCTGGCCAAATAATGAAGACCTATAAAATTTTCTTGTAGTAAACTTTGTCTAACCAAATCTCTCTAGAAGGAAACTTACTATAAACTCACTGTTGTTTTACATTATAGAATGCAATTTACAGAGAATAGATGACTATTGCACAAAAGTTGGAAAAACTGCAAAACCCCTTCTTTATTTCAAACTCTATTTTTGAACAGACTGGTTGTTACAAGGGTGTAAGGAAAGGTAGAGGAAATCTCTGGAACATAGATTTTTGGAAGTTCAGATACAATCATGTGAAAAGGTTGGTTGCTTTGTTTCTTGGGATTTTTTTTGGTTCTTACACTACTTAGAGAGAGTGGACATTCGCTTTTGGCCACAGTTAAAAGAGGATAGTGGTTAGAAACCAGTCTAACCAGTTTTCTTTTATATTCTTACTTATATCATGTACTAAAAATGTCATGATTTATCAGGTTTTATACTGTCATTTCACATGCTGATTGAGTGATATGATTTCACTACTGCAATAACAATGGTACTGCTTCATATACACATGAGCTCATTGAGTTGATCCTGTGTTATCTGAGCTCAGAATCAGGAGTTTTAATAGATCTTTCCCAGATCTATTCCCAGTTAATCTCAGAATGACCAACACAAAACATATTTTTGTAATGCATCTTCAAATAGGCTCTTCAAAGTCTTTTATGTTATAAAGCAAATTGAAGGTAGAAATTCAATTTCACACGTTCAGTCCAAAAGTACATTTTGCCCTAGGTGATAGAAGTTACATTTTTAGATATGCCAGAAACAGTATTCTCATATAATTTTGAAAGTATTAAAGAAATGTTTGTTAAGTGTGTGTGCATTCAGAACCAGGGATAAAAGCACAAGACTGTTTAAAAACGAAACAGACATCTTTATCTAAAAGAATAGTGGAGAATGATTAAAAGTTTGACGGCACTATAAAAAAAAAATGGCCATTTATACTGGGATTACATGGCAAGGTTTTGGTAGCTGGGGGGACTGCAGGGGTGGCCTCTGTGAGCACAGACCAGAAGCTACCCCATGTTAGATAAGAGCCGGTTCCAGCCAGCTCCAAAAGGGACCAGCTGCTGGCCAGAGCTCAGCGAGTGAGCGAGGCTGGTTGCACCTCTGTGAGAGCAGATTTAAGAAAGGGAAAAAACTGCTGTGCAACAGCACCTGGGAGAGAGGAGTGAGAAAATGCAGAGAGAAACAACCCTGCAGACACCAAGGTCAGTAAAGAAGAAGGGGGAGGAGGTGCTCCAGATGCCAGAGCAGAAGTTCTCCTGCAGCCCATGGTGTACCACAGTGGAGCAGATCTCCATGTTGCAACCTGTGGAGGAGCCCACAGTGGAGCAGGAGGACGTGACCTGAAGGAGGCTGCAGCCCATGGAGAGCCCCTGCAGGAGCAGACTCCGGGCTAGATCTGCAGCATGTGGAGAGGAGCCCAAGTTGGAGCTGGTGAGGTCTGGTGGGAGCTGCTGCCTGCGGGGGACCCATGCTCGAGCAGTTTGATCCTGAAGGATGGACTCCGTGGTGCGGACCCATATTGGAGCAGCTCTTGAAGAGCTGCAGCCTGTGGGAAGCCCACGTAGAATCAGTTCAGGAAGGACAGAATCCCCTGGGAGAGACCCCACGCTGGAGCGGGGGAAGAGAGTGACCATGAAGAAGAGGCAGATGATGAAGTGCTATGGACTGACCACAACCCCCATTCCCTGTTTCCCTGCACTACACAGAGAGAGGAGTTAGAAAAGGTTTGATGGGGGGAAGGTGGTTTTAGTTTGCTTTTAGCTTCTCGCTGCTCTAGTCTGTTAGTAACAGGCAATAAATTACGTTAATTTCCCTATGCTGAGTCTGTTTTGCCCGTGATGGTAATTGGTGAGAGATCTCCCTGTCCTTATCTGAAGGACATGAACCCTTTTTTCATCATATTTTCTCCCTCTGCTCTTTTGAGGAGGGGGAGTGAGATAGCAGTGTGGTGGAGTTTAGCTAGCCATCAGTGAAACCACCACACCAATATGGGATATCTGAAGACTGGAAAAAGGAAACTATGACTGAGAGTAATGAAGAAGTACTAAAAGAAACTGATGAAGCTATCTGAGCTCTCTGTGAATGCTGTTTGGCTTTCTCAACCATTTGTGGGACATTCAGGAGACACTGTGCAAAGAAACATTTCTGACAAAAATCAAGACAAACTTTGGCCCCATGTACAGAAATGAAAACCTCTTAGAGAAGCTTGGGATGTCTAGAGAAGTGCTATCTTTTTAAAGCATGATTCTGCTCTGGTTCCCTAGCAAGAGTTTCACAACCCTCAGTTCTACCAGGGAACACCATGAACCTACAAAAAGTGACTCTGCTTGTTAACACTTTACATTATTCAGATCTACCTAAAAAAAGAAAAACAAAAAACAAACAAACAAACAAACAAAACAAACCAGGCATTTTCCAAATCTCTATAGGAATGATGCAGTTAAGGAGGAAATTACTTTGTGTTCAACCTATTGAAAATGTTGACTGACTGTAGCATACTTAAGAAGTTTTAATTAGGCGTGGGATTAAATTTTGGATAAAGCACAAAGTTTAGACATGCACCTAAGTGAATGCCAGGTGAGAAGGAGTGAGTTTTCAAGAATGTGTTTAAAAGAATGGAAAGTAAAAACACACAATCTGATTATTAAGGAAAATTTATGCACTCAAGGCACACCACAAATTGACAGTTCTGAATGAAAGAATACTTCAGCCGAAAGAAATCAGAATATCAGAAAGTGAGCAAATGATGTGCAGTCTAATATCTCCAGATAAGTTCTTAAAACGTCAGCAAAGTATTACATTAGCAAAACATGGATCCTTATTGTCATACCTAATTGTAATTATTCTCAGTGAGCAAAGTAGCCTTGTCAGACATAAGGGACAAATCTAAAGAATACATTGAAAAAATACATGCTAATCTCATTTAGTAGATTTTATTTATAAGAAGGGACAATCAATAGGTTCATCTCAACATCAAATTTGAAAGAAATATGAATTGATACATAACAAATTAATTTAAAACTAATCTTTTGGATTGTTTTCATTAAATTGGCTTGTTCTTTTTTCCCAGCTCTCTCTTAAAAGTGATCTCAAAGATTTGTGGACCTATGATTTGTCTTTATTTTTGATGCTTATTTGCTGTTGACCAGAGTATATTTGTGTTTCAGCCAAAATTACACAGATAAGCACTGAAGCAAGTATAAGATGAACTCAGCAAATTTTAATCTAATGAGAGGAAAAGCCTTCAGGAAAATTCCTGAGCTGAGAAAAAAAAACCAGGAGTTGAAGTCATCTTTTGTCTATATGCTGTTTGAATTATGTTGTTCTTTTACTATAACCATGATCATTAATTTCCATGATACGAAAGAACAGCTTACATGAGACACTCCTTATAGAGAAATGAAGTAATGAAGTACTTCGGGGGTATCTCATTGCCTTTCAGTATACAACATACACCTTTCCAGGATGCAGAGATCGAGTCCTAGATTTTTTACTACCATAATTCTCCTGTCGACTAATGAAAATAGTAGGTTAATGCTCTGAAGAAGGGTAGTTTGCCTGCAGCTTAAATAAAAGCCCTAATGTTCCCAGGAATTAATTAATGTTTTAAGTAAAAATTTGAATCTTTCCTTGCATGGCAGATCACATTAAGACACATTTCATACAGTTAAAGCAAACTAGATTTTGAAGAAAATGCATTTGGTTGCTGAAATATATATATATTTATAAAATTAATATTAAAAACATTTATTGACTTGTGAAATATTAATGCTCCCAACTTTACAGATTTCTCTTTACTTTTCTTTACCATTTTTGGGGTGTGTAAGATAGCAAAAAAAAACAACCCTAATATTTACATGCCTCATTGAAAGTAATTGAAGTTAGTGAAAATTTAAAAGAGAAGACCTGATATCACAGGCTGCAGCTTTGCTCTTCTGACTTTTTGGCAGCTTCTTTAGTTCAAAATTATATAAGCATGTATTTTTCTTTTAGACTTTTTTTCTGGGAGGTGCTTGCAGGCCTTCCCCTGTAAAGGATATAGACTTTTTCTAGTTTCCTAATCAGACAGTATAGCATTTTGTCATTTAAAAATCCAAGGCATCAAGCATACAAAGAAAACTACTATTAATGTAACTTTAGGCAAGAATGGAAAGCTACTTCAACGTGAAGAGAAGCACCACAGGTAATCTCAAAGCCAGTAACAAATTCTGTTTATATTTTATACTGCATATAATAACTGTGCCGGTAATAAGACCTTAACTTCAGAAGTTCTCTACAGCTGAGTGCTTGTACTCTAAACTTGAATAGCTTTGTATATTGGGGATAGGTTTTCTTTTTAAAGAAACATCAGCTCTAGTCTCAAAAGTATAGTATCATTATACATGTAAATTTAAATTAAAAATGTGCCTAAATGTTGATTTGGAGGTAAATATATGCAGATATTTGCCTATCAACTGTGGACACTTCTTTGCCTCCTTTCTAGCTGCTCCAGAATCAAATGATGAAACACGACATACTTTGACAGCAAATTATCTGAAGGCATATGAATTTATTTGAAGTTTCCTAATCACACAGACAAACCCCATTGAAATAAGTTACTTTGTCTTTTGCATCACCATATTGTCTGCTATGTACTGTTATGATAAAAAGACGGCTTACTGTGCTGAGCAGGCACTGTTAAAAATAGCACGGAAACTTATTTGACATAGATAATTGTCACATACAGTATATGTAAGGGACTCTGAGACAATGTGGACTAGAACTACCCATCAGAAATCATCAAGCAGAATGTTTCTCTGAAAACTAGAGAGGTAAAGGTCTCCTGTGCGATAGGTTAAGGTGTATAGTAAATGTCTCTAACCAAATGAGATGTTTTTTCCCCCTTACTTGAGGCTAGATGCATGTTTTGGAAATGTGTGTGGGAAGGTTTAGTTGCACAAGGATGCATATGCAAAAAATTATTTTGATCAAAAATCAAACAACTGAAAGTTGCTTGATGGCTGTTGTGTATTGTTGGCACTTTACCTTTTATTTATCATTTTAAACTTCTTTTCATAGCAGGCATTAGCTCTGGCCTTGACACCATTCTTTAGTTTTTTCACTATAAAGATTTTTTCAGGCTGACTTCTACCAAGGGGCTGAGATTGTGCAAGTAGGGAAAAGCAATGGGGAATGTTACTGGTTGTTAAATACCGACCTTGTTTCTCTGTCTCGTTGACAATTTCCCTCTAACAAAGACTTCTTGTCCCTCCTCTGTATGTACTAAGAGGGGCCGAAACAAAGGGTAGTGACTTTGATATTAGGCTGGAGTTCAGGAATGTTGGCTTTCCTTTGAATGGTTATGACCTGCTGGGGATGTGTGTGTCAAGTTAGGGATGGGCTCTTTTACTTCTACTGACTTTTACTGCAAACTGAATACACTTTTGACGCTTTCATCTTACAGGCTTCATTTCCTTTTTTTTTTTTTTTTCTTTAACAGGGATGGGTGCACATCTTTGTCTTTTGCCTTATGTCCCTCAGCACTTTTAAAACCCAAGATGAAAACACAGAACAGTTGCAATATCACTGGCTCACTCTGCTATGGCAACTTCAATGTAATACTTAAAAAAAAAAAAAAAAAGTGTAGCCATTTGTAATATGTATGGATTTCATAGATGTTTTCAAGATTTTTAAATCAGTGTCCTTCCTGTAATTAATCTTAAATCTTACCAAGTACATCCTCAACAAAAAAAGGAGAAGGAAGAGGGAAAAAAAAAAAGAATGGCATCTCAGAATAACCACTACTTCCATAGGACCATTCACCATGAAAGTAGAAGGTCCAAATTAAATTATATGCAAGAACAGTCTAAGCATAGAGTCAATATCCTTTAGCTAGAGAATTATTTATAGAAAGTGGGACAGCTCTGTCAGGAGAAGCTCAGGTGCACTGCATAAATTGCTACATCTATGAGTACTTCTGAGCATCTCTTGCACTGTATTTTCACCCTTTCCATGTTGGACTCTACTCTACTCTTTTTTTTTCTTCTTGTTATTTTGTTTGTTTGTTTGTTTTTGTTTTGGTTTGGTTTTGGATAGAAATGTATTATGCAAAGTTTTATTTTCAACTTGCAGGTTTTGCTTTTTTGTTTGTTTGTTTGTTATTTTTATTTTTATTTTTAAATTCAATTGATGGAAAAACCCCAACCATCTATTTTAATGTACACTGTTCTTCGATGAGTTCCAACATATTTTGTAATATCACAGGAAACTGAGATTGGGATTCAAAATTCAAATCCATCAGCTGGTTTAGTACTAGCGTTTATAAGAGTTCCTTTCTGCTTCAGCCGTTATGCACAGTCCTGTTTCATTTTATACATAGGTCTGGATGACACAGGTCACTCAGAAGAGGGATGATGGGTTTTTATGTTTTTGGTGGTGGTGGTGGTAGTGGTGCCTTTTTTTTTCCCCAAGCAAAAATGCTGGGAAAGTATCATACTACCATATATGAAAGTAGTTTTGCTGCCTATGGACTCTTTTATGATAAGCCTCTAGAAGCTTCTTTTTCTTTCTTTCTTCCTTTTTTTTTTTCTTTTAAAGGTGGCTTTCTAGCAAATAGGGGGTCATTTCCTTATTTCTGTTCCTCTGAGTAGATTCAAAAATTTAGTTCTTATTTCATTCTGCTAAAAGTTTCATTACTTGTACTGAAATAATTCTCATTTCATACCTAGCTTGATAGAAGACAGAGCTAATTAGTCTAAACTGCTTAGTTCATTAATTGATCACTGAATTCAGTTTTGCCTGATGGACTCTGTGTTCCTCCACCTGTGTAACCCATATTTTAGTTCAAGCCCAAGTCTGACAGCCTTTTGCAATGTTGCTTTCTGTTATGAATGAACAGCTTCTTGCTTTCTATTTGCAGTGAGTTTGAAACCAGACTTCTTTTTGCTGCATACTGTGCCTGGCAGTTTCACCCAAAGTTGGAGGTAGAAGAAGCTCTCTGACAATATGTTTATTAAAGTTGCTTATGCTCTGCCAGCTACTAAAGTACATATACTTTTTCCCATTTAACTTTGACAGTCAAAAAGGAGGCATGGCACATCTTATAGATTATTGATTTTTTATGCTTCATTTTGGTAGGAACAACCAGGGAAAGGGAGTCAGGTGACCAAGTCTTGCTACTAATACAAATATCTGTATATGTTCAGAGTTTTAAACCCCTGAGGTGATTTTCTGCTTTCCAGTTCATGCCAATATTCACCTGTCAAAAATGTTTTAAATGTGATTTAATGCAATTATTGTTTCCCCCTCACTAGGTGCTTCCTGTGTAGTATAAAATTTACTTTGTAAGAGTGGCAGTTTAAAATCTGGAACTGCAGCTCATCGATTAACTTGGACAAGTTATATTCATACCACTATCAGCTGTACTTTGCTCCTAAAGCAATTCCACTGCACTTCTCTGCAATTACTTGAGGACTAAGGTATATTAAAGGATGAAAATTCTATGTAGTTGCTTAAATGCATTGCCATGCCTGTATGTGTGTAAGAGAGTAAAAGCAGGAAATAATAACACAGTATTTACAGCAGACCTTCAGAGAAAGAGAACTTACTGAACCTGAACAACTTGTTGATACCCAACAGAAGTATGCAATCAGTGCCACAGATACTCAGGCTAAATGTTTTACAGCTTTCGAAATTAGTGGCTCATCCCCATAGAAGTCCATTCAGATTTGTGCATCTTAAAACATGCAGTTGCTTATCTACAAGAATAGTTTATGTGTATTTGCTCTGTTACACTACTTGGAGAATTGTCTAATAAAGTACTTACAGGTTGTTTTTTTTTTTTTTTTTTTTTTAAGGTGCATAAAGTGCTCAGCTTTTTCTTTCATATCTTGCTAAGCATTCAAATTATGTTATTATTATATTGCAACATATGAAAAAATTCTGTTTATTAAACATCTTTTTATTATTTTTATTAAACATATCTTCTTTTCCTGAAGATTAAAATGAGGCTTTACGGAGTAACCTTGTGTGTGTGTGGTTATGCTTTTAATTGATAGGATGTAAAAAGCATCCAGAGCAAGTAACACTTAAAAGTGCTTAATTATTGCTACTACTTGACTTTTCAGAATAGACCACAAACTTGAAAGGCAGAGGACAACAGAATGGGGCATTTTGTCATTGTCCCTGGCGGTGAAATTATTCTCAGCATTTCACCCAACAGGCAGGTGCTCAGAAATATCATATACTTCACTGGTCACCTAACTGTATTCTGACCATTCATTTATTTTTAGTGACTTAAGCTGATGAAAAAGACACAGACCAGAAGAGTAACCATTGAAGAGGACAGCTGCAAAGAGATTAAAGAACATAGAAAAGAGTAGTGGTTGGAAAGCTTGTAAAATAAATAGTGTAGATTTTTTTATTTATGTGTGATGCAGATAATGCAGCAACATTCAATATCTCAAGTCATCCAAAACACATTTTAGAGTCATGCTAATAGGAATTGTTTCAATTTATCAACATGACTTTGCTAATGTGAAGCAAATGTTTAACAGAGTTGAAATAGAAAATGCAGCTTTTTTCTCTTCAAAATTCACTTGTTAGTAATTCTAAACAAATGAAGTAGGCATCATGGAAAAGTAGGTCATAATAGGAAGATAATTTGGCTTCGTTTGTGTTTCCTTTTTTTTAGCTATCATAAGGTTTTATTAGAATTTTATGTTTTCGAGAGTCTCTTTGACATGAAGAAGTCTTTCTGACTGGCTTTCTATGAAATAGTTGTAATTCAGAGTTGTGTGGCCTTTCCAGTCCTGTTGGGATTGTTATATAGTGTAAATATGTGAAAAGTACTTAGAGAAGCCAAGTCCAATTGAGAAAAATGGGTTGTTTGTTTTAATTTTAAGCACTGTACAGACAAAACTGAATTATTTTAAAAATCACCACAAATAATTTATCATGTTAGTTAGGTACTTTCTTCCTTGCCCTGTCATCAGATCTAATGTCTCTTTCTTAATTTATGACAGAAATACTGTGGAATAAGGTAAATGCCAACTATAATGATGCTGTTTGTTATGATGAAAACACCAAGAGAAGGAAATTATGTTTAATGCATCAAAGCAAGAAATTTCAAATAAGTTATTCCAGCTACCTTGATTTAGTATTTCTTTTGGGGAGCAAGGAATGAAGGAAAGGTGAGAAATTCTTTCTGAAAATAACAATGTGGAAACATGCATCATGAAGAATAGTTAAAGACTGTTACATTCAGAAATGTGTTTCTCCCATAGATGGACATGCAAATTCTTTCAGAGACTATTAGACATACTAATATTCAACCACGTAATGACCAATTAGTGCTTCCTGGCATAAAGAATTTTATGACTTTTCACATAAACAGTAGTGATTTATACTGTTCTCACATTTAGCAGTTGTCTTTCACTACCTGGCTCTTGATTTGGTTCAGACAACTTCTTTTTTGTTGGAAAAACCTTGCACCAGTAATTGTATTGGACAGCAAATCTTAGGCAAGACATAAGGCTTGTTTTCTTCTGAGAATATTTTTGAAAAAGTATGCAGAAATAGTATGCACCATAGTTCGAGTCTTGTGTTACAACAACTTATCAAATGTTTCTGGGATCCTGATACTAAAAACATGTGCAAGTTCACAGGTAAGAGTTTTGTCATAGATTCACAGAATTGTAGAAACTCAAGGTTGGAAAGGACCTCCAAGATCATCTAGTCCAACTGTCATCCTATCACCAATACTACCCACTAAGCTACTAAATCATATCTTGTAGCACCTTGTCCAGGCGCTTCTTGAACACCACAAGGGTCAGTGACTCCACCACCTCCCTGGTCAGGACGTTCCAGTGCCTGACCACTTTCTGAGAGAAAAAGTTTTTCCTGATATCTAATCTAAATCTCCCCAGGCGCAACTTGTGGCCATTTCCTCGAATCCTATCATTAGTTACCTGAAAGAAGAGGCCGACCCCCTCCTCATCACAACCTCCCTTCAGGAAGTTGTAGAGTGCAATGAGGTCTCCCCTGAGCCTCCTCTTCTCCACACTAAACAATCCCAGCTCCCTCAGCCGCTCCTCATAAGGCTTGTGTTCCGTACCCCTCACCAGTTTTGTTGCCCTTCTCTGGACATGTTCTAGGGCGTCGATGTCTTTCTTGTAGTGAGGGGCCCAAAACTGAACACAGGACTTGAGGTGCGGCCTCACCAAAGCTGAGTATAGGGGGAAACAGTCATGTTACTGCCTCTGCTCAAAAGAGATCAGATGGTGTTCATATACACCATGAAAGATAGTAGATAGTTTCAGTGTGGAGTTTCCTCTGATGGAAATTGGAAAATCCAGTTTTATGACATATGACCTTGGGAATTCAGTTGACTTTCTTCTTTCCCTGTCTGACTCATTTTTCTTGTGTAATCAGAGTGTACTGTATTTGTGGTGAGAACTATTTTGCTATGCATTTTGTAATCTGCCACAATGAAATCTTAGTCTTGTTAGAAGTCCCAATATAACAGTAATGATTACTACTAAATAAAGATGCAGTAGAAAAATATGTATAGCTTTGCAGGTGCCAACTTAACTACAGTGTTAAATAACTAGCAATGCCTGCACTATTTGTCTTTCATAAATAATTATGAGTCATATTTTCATTAAAACATCAAATTTAACAGACTTACTGCTACCTTTTCCAAGTAGGTGAAAATTAAATGTGTGGGGTGTTCCCCTGCTTGAACCATGGGCTCAAAGAACAGCAATAATTCTGTTTACCAATACTAAGTTTTTCTGACTCTTTCTTCCACTGCCTGCAGTAGCAACGACTGAACTGTTTCTGGCTTTTGCATGACACGAAGCAAACAGACTGCACGTGGCATTTCTGGTTCAGTGACGACTTCTGACTGGCCTTTCTTTTATATTGTCACAGTTGAAACTCCCCCTCTCAGCAGCAGTGAAGAAGTAGAATGAGATCAGTAAAATGGTTTGTTCTTGGTTGACTCTTTCACTCCATGTACTATCCAAAATAATTTGAGTCCTTCAGCTGCATGACACTAGGAGGCTACATGAAGAGCTACTTAGATTTGAACTGTGACTTCAGCATGCTCTGCCACCACTCTGCTGCCTTTCTTTCAGAGCTTTTCTACAGATTCCTCTCCACTAGAATGCATCATATCCTCAAAGCTAGTTTACCATCCTTCCTGACTTCTCCTCTTTACATACCTTCCCCAGTGACTCATATATTTGGTTTGGTGGCTGCTCCACGGAACATAATCAGTCCTCATTCTGGTTTTATTATGGCCTGGACTGGAGGCTAGAAAGAGTCAAGTCATTAACAGGTACCAGGAGAAGAAGCTGGGAGGGAGGTGGATGAACATCAGATAGGCAACATACACGTCTTTCATCAATTGCTGAGTATTGCCTCTGCATATGCCATTCATACCCTACCAAAGCTCTTAGGCTTCACTGTGCTCTTGCTGAAATGACTCTTTGCTTATGCTGCTGCCAATAGAAGATTCTCATAGGTAGCAACTGGATTTCTGGCTTCAGGTGTCAGCATGTCCCTGATGCTCTTCCTTCCCCTGTTGGCTTTCTCCACTATCTGTGATTTGTTTTTTCCAGCTGACATAATTGTGAGGCGACTTTGGTGAAAAGTGCCTTGCATCTCCTTCTCCCGAGCAGAAGAGAGGAGAGGAGAGGCGAGGCGAGGCGAGGCGAGGCGAGGCGAGGCGAGGAGAGGCGAGGCGAGGAGAGGAGAGCAACAGGAGCCATGATTCTGAAATGTGATGGATAACAGGAGGAGGAATATTGGAAAGACATGAAGCACCAGCAAAATTGTGAAAGTATATAAACAGTGTTGAGGTACAGTAAAACATTTTCAGGAGGACCCTGGAAGTCTTAGAGAAGGAGAAAACTGGTGAAGAAAAGGGAGTTCAAGAGATATTCTCGGAGATGAAGGAGAGTGACTAGCTGGGTGTTTACAGAGACATAGAAGGATTTGGCATTAGAAGAATTTGGTTTCATATTTACTACTCACTGGGCAGATGAAGCAAGGGAAGGGAGAAATTAGTGTCTGGTTTTCTTCTAAGCTAGGTAAGACTGAAAATGTTACATATATAGATATCTCAGAGCATGGTATTCTCTCCGATGCCAATGAAACAAACCACTCAACACCATTTTTCCTTCTGTTTTTTATTCTCATTTTTTTTCTGTCCAGACCATGCCCAAGAAGTCTTACCACTATTAGACACTGCCATCTCCCTCTAGTAGCATAACAGTTTTTAAGTGAGGAGCATGAGCATGAAAGGATGGCTCAAGCAACAGAGGAGATCTATAACATGAGTTTAAAGGGAGGCAAAATAAATCTACCTCAGCAGCAGTCCCTGCTAATTCACTCTGACAACACTGGTTGCTCTAAGGGTTGACTTTACTTCATAACCGCTTTCTGAGTTTTGTGCAGTAAGGCTAAAGGATAAGACACAAGCACTCAACTAAACTCTATAACAATGTAGTTGAAAAAAAGCAAAAGGCTTTGAAATCCTTGCTGTGTACTGCACAAAGTTTTTGGATTTATTTTGCCCAGTAGAATAACTCTTGATTCTGATTTGGCATTTGTTCCTTTGTGAGAAGATATTTAAGGTCACCGCATGCACTGTCTGTTGAAATGCAGTAAATATTTAATGTTTTGTTTGTATGTATATGACCAAATTAAATTACTTTCTACCTGTTATTCTCCATGTGCACACACGCATACATATATATACATACATGCATACACTCTTGCAGATACACTTTCACACATTAAAGCTTTGGAGAAACTGAATGAAGGAAAAAGTACATAATACTTTATATTTGACAAAAAAGAGATAATTTAGTCTTCAAACTATTCCATTAAGTAAAGGAAAGATTAACCCCATTATCCAGAAGTAATGACATAGGCCCAAGAGTGCACATTTCACGCAAAGGATGACAGGACAGATGGAGTCAATGCCTGGGCTACTACTTGAAATTCAAATGGTCCTATTAACCTGGACCTCTTTTATAATACAGAGGACAACCTTAAAGTTGGCAGTAGACTAAAGCTTTCAAGTAAAGGTTATTTGGCAGTCACTGAAGCAAGTCTATTTCCTAATGGACAGATGTCCTCTTAACTAAAACCCTCCCAGATGACTTCCTGTTTGAAGCTATGCCATGTTAAGCAAAGACTGAGTAGACACGTCAACTACAGTAACCTCTCAGAGCTAGCAGCTTTCCCTTAGAGTCTGGGCACTAGCTCAGTGGCAAGGGAACATTTGCTTGTGGCACATAGTCTGTCGATAGGTCTGTCAGTTGCTTTATATCAGCACTTTGATAATATATATATTTTAAAAGAATATAGCAATACAAGGTAAGGTATTTTTGTAATTTTTTTTTTAATGGGAGAAACTCAGTATTGTTTAAATGTAAATACCATTATCAAATGGAATGTGTTGTCCCACATAAACTAGGGAGTGCAGGCCTGTGGTTGGTTGTCTTACTATCGTTAAATATCTGGCCACACTTGAGTAGACCGAGTTTCATGTTTAGGCAGATCTTTTCAAAACTTACATCACAATAATCATAAGTAAGAAGAATTAAGTTAATGATATTAAATTAATGATAACTTTTTTGGCCTCATCTCATGTAAATTAGAATATGATCCAGGAATGGCATCCTTAGAGGCAGATTTTGTACCTGTGTCAGTACCCACTGAAATGGCTCTCTGTAAGGAGTTGCCTATGCTGATCTGAATCTGCACATTATATTTTGAGAGTTGTAGTACTGAGGATATTACAGATTCTTGCAGTTAAACTATAATATTACTATTTGGTGACAAATCAGAACTTCTAAATATTGTCTGAAGGGAGAAAAAAGCCCACGCTTCTGTATAGCCATCAAAGAAATATAGAGATTCACAAAATTACTGTTAATTTTCCCCTGTCAAGAGCACTCAAAAAATGACCCACAAAGACTTGAAGATTAAGATGATGTAGTAAAAATGAAAACAACTGACATTAAGAGTCCAAAAATAGAAACCAATCTTACCAAGAGTAGATGGGCTTTCTTGGCATTTCCCATGTTCAGATGGCATCAATAACAATTTGGGTATGACTGTTACGTATTTGTAATTGACAGTTCTCTCCTGTAACAGATAATCCAGTCTCTCAAATCCCGCATCTTAGTGCAATAATATTGAACTATCTTATGAAAAAGAGGGGAGTAAGTTAGAACCAAGTAAAAGAAACATTATTTTTCATGGCCAACTGGCACTGCTGGAATTCAGTGCCACAGAAGGTCATGGAGNTTTTTTTTTTTTTTTTGGATGCCTGTGTGACTATTAACAAGATGTGTAACGATGTAAGCTAAGATGAAAAGATTAATTGAACACCAGACTTCAAGACAGGAGGGGATGGCTTAGTAGGTTCAGGAGGGAATTTCTCCTACCTTTGTTTCTCACTGCACGCAATACAGAACAACGGGATGGGTGCATGTTGGTTTTTTTTCCTGTGAAAAAAATTTATGGGTCTTCATGAAGAGTACGTTAGGGCAAATGGACCAGTGGACTAACCTAGAGTATTATCTGACTTCACCTAATCTAAACTTTTTGTCAGTATAAGCAAGACATTTGAATAAAAAATACTGAATTCTAAGGTGCAAAAGACGTATTTAATGCTCATGTAAGGCAATGTTAAACACATGCAATGCAATTTGGAACTGCCATTGTAAGGCTTAACTGTTCTGAGTATCTCCCAATACAGAAGGCTGTAAGTGGGACTGTTTTATTGCTATGTTATTTTCTTCAATACCTGAAGGAACTCCTATGATTTAGAATTAAATAACAACCCAAATATAACACACAAAGGTTGGTTAAGCTGATGTCTGATCTGTTTGTGGCCAAGCAGTCAGGATAGAGGGAATAGCACTTTCCAAATGAAAGCTTTAGGTAAGTGAAACGCCTGTAAGACTTCTGTATTTATCTATCTTTCCTCCTCAGACACAAGGTCAGGTCCCAAGCAGGTTAAGGAGCAGAGTGTTATGGGTGGGTGAGAGGAAATATACATTAGATGGACACATTTGTTTTCCTGCTGCATCTGTTTAACAAGAATATCGTTCCTTTGTGGCTTCTCTAGGGGTTGCACTGATGTGTGACACTGCAATAGATGATTAGTGGAAACATTACGTACATCAACCATTAACCTCATTGAAGGTAGTCTACTAGAAAGCAGATGACTACTCCCTGTTGTTAAAAACATTGGTTGGTCTGCAGTGGTGCCTCTCCCATGGACACTAACAGTGGAGTAGAAGTGATGCTGACATAACTGAGGACATTTGGGGACGGAATTGGTAGCGAAGGAAGAGCAGCATGGCTAAAAACTGTGGGCTTTAAGTTTCCAAAGTACCTAGGGCAGCGCACTGAAGTCCCAAAGACTGTGCTTGTGACTTATCAGAGGCCTGCATTGGCCCAGGTCTGATTAATAGACTCCTTTTTAGAACAATGTTTCTACTGGATCAGTAAATTCTGTTCTGGATTTTTTTTCCCTAATTTCAACTTTCTGTAAATGCTTAGCATATATTGATTAGAAGAGACCATTATCCTTTTTCTACATTCTTCTTTGATACCTTGAACTAATTATGTAGCATAAGATTTTTCAGTCTCTTTATATATGTGACACCAATTTTTGCTTTTAATGAGTAAGAACTGAAGAGAATGAAAGGGAGGAAGTACAAATGATTTTATCTCTGTGGAGGATGCATATTAAGTTAATAATGTGTACATTATTTAAAGTGAGTTTACTTAAATTTACATTTTAACTTTACTTCAGTCTCATTCCTTTCAAATTTTCAGGCAGTATTCTTTACCACTGGAATTATTATTCAGAACTACTCTCTAAAACCATTTTTATTAGTTAGAGGGTATTTGTGAGCTACAAACTTTTGGCTGTGCCTTCTGTCCTGTTAAGTATGTCTACAGACTTAAGTGAAAATCTCCATTTAGTGTGGCCGATTCAGGGTACATTTACAGGATGCGTTAAATAAGTCTGTAAGGATAGCTGGTTTCTAGATAAGGCCTCAAAATTCTTAGTATTATCTAAACTGAGGATTAAAAAATTATAATTTTCCGAAGGTTTTCATTACATTTCCTACTCTGCCTGCTGCGCATAGTACATTATTAAAGAGTACTGCTCTGACATGCCCCCCAAAGAAGCAAATTAACATTTCTTGTGAACTCTGTTCTTTTGTGGAGAAGTAATAATGACTCAAGCAGCTCCAAAAGTTTCTCAGATGAATCAGAATTTATTACTTGTAAAATTAATGCTCATTACACTCACTGATACTGTGCATAAACTGTCACTTATAGAAAAAAGCGCCATTTTTACAGTTTGCTGTTATCGATAACAGATCGGTGACTGTTGCATAGAGGATACGGACAGATGCAGCATGTGAGGGACGTCTTTTGTGAGAATTTTGTTCATCACCTTTTGTTCTCTTTTTGTACTCCTTTCTTTTGTCTCTTAAAGTCAATTTTAGTTGTGATTTGTTACAGCTTTTAGAGGAGACAAAGCCCATTCTAATCAGTGAAAAGATGACGCCTGCCTTCTGCTTTGGATCTGGCTTGAAGCCTTTTGAGTGTTACCATTTTTAGGGAAGTATTCACCTGCCAATGTGGACCTAAGCAAAGTAGAAATTGCTGCTGGTGTTTTTTTTACAGGTTCAGTTATCTTGCTCCTTACACTGATTTAGTTTTTCTTACCTTAAAAATCTTATTTCTTCCTCTTGAGTGAAATCCTTAAATTCTGTAGGTATACAAGTATGCTTGCTAAGTTCCATGACTGAAAGGAACTAAAATTTCAGTTTTACAGAAATATGCCAGTCAGATATGATTAACTTAATCTAAGTCCTATATCTAAGGAGATGCCTTCAGAAAGGGTTGTTTATAGATAGGTGGTCCACCTCTATTTACACTTCCACAAGGACTATCAGGTCTTTCTTATCAATGGCTTGTGTGAGTTTAGAGAAATTCTTTGTGTGTTGGAGCAATTCTTTGACTTCTGCATCCTGTCTCTAGTATAACTAGATATAACAAAGTCAGAAGAAAGTGTAATAAGACCTAAAGTGGGGATTTGGACTAGTTTATAGGAACATACTTAACCTCTCTGTGCAGTTCTCTATCTGTGTAATAGGGATAATGCATTTAACTACAGCAGAAGTCTGAGGATTAATTGGTTAATAAATTCATAGAACCCTGAGCATGAAAAGTGTGCTCTAAATGTTTTCCTATAGAAATTTCTCCACTACCTAAAGAAAGAGGGAAAAAAAAAAAAGTAAATTCATTGCTTTAAAGAATTGTGAGAATTCCATCAAGAACACAGATAATTAAAATCATATTAATAGATTTTTAGGTCTTCATTTTTCCCTTAAGGCCAGGTGTCCCTGATTTTTTTTCTTTCTTTCTTTTTTTTTTTTCCCCTTTTCCCCTTCAAGCAGTGTCCCTGACTCAGTTGTCAAAGACCGAGAAGCAAAAGTGCCCATCTAGCTTTGAACATGATACCTGCGGTGGAGTTACAAGGTTAAATAAATGGGGTGGTTTTTTTTTTTTTTTTTTTAAGCTGAACATAACACTTCCAAAAGATCCTTTTTTTCCACCTTCCCTCCCCCTAATGTATTTTTAGGCTGTGTGCACTCCTGCCTATGTCTCTTCCTCAGTCCCAGCTGAAGATTTCAAGGGAGATGAGAGCTCTATTTTGTTTCTCCCTTGTATTGCAGATAGGGGGAGGAGGTGGTTATTAGAGAGAAGCGCTCTCGCTCTCTCGCTCTCTGTTTCTCCCTCTCTGGCTGATAGCACTTATCTCTCGCTCTCTCTCCTTCTCCTAGGTGATCCATTTCTAGGCAACGTGCTGGCTGGTGCTGGAGCTGCCAGCTCTCTCTGCATCCCACTAGCAAAGCAAGCTCCAAAAGCAACCTGCAGACCGTCATCTGCTTTCCTCTGCCTTGCTCCGGGCACTCCTTCTCTTGCTCCTGCCCTGTCCAACCACTACCTTGCGCGACAGAGACTGCACGCTGGTCTTGATTTGCAGATTTATTTTTTTTTATTTTTATTTTTTTGTTGTTGGTGGTGGTATTTTTTTTTTTTTCCTCCAGTTGTGGAAAGCAATTTTTAAGCAAAGGGTGGGGGGAAATCTCTGCATTACTATCTGCATTACCTTGAAGTTCACTTTGTTTTTTGGCCTCCGGGGGGGCTTTTCCTGCAGGAATCTGGCTGCCGGAACCGGGATCGTCTGCTCTCCCGGTTCCCCGCTCCTCCTGGCTAACTGAAGGCGAGCTCATTGCTGCGAGCTCCTGGGGCTTCTCCGGCCAAGAGGGTTTGTGTGTGTGCTTGTGTCTGCTTGCGTGCGTGTGTGTGTGTGTGCGCGCGTGTGTGTGCGTGGTGTGGGTTGGAAGTTGCTGTGCAGCAGCCGGGACCGAGCTGATCGCTGGACCCGGCGGAAGGATGGGGATTGTCTGACCAGCAGAGGCGTCTGCTGCCCGCGGCGGCGCCCGGGCTGGATGGATTTGCTGCCGGCGCTCCCAGCAACTCTGGTGCTGCCCAGGAGCCCCCCGAAGTGACGCGGGGTCTCGCCGAGGGGAGAGGCACTCGGAGCCCCGGGCTCGCTCCCTCGCCCAGCCGCAGCTGCGCGCAAGCCATCGGGATTTACACGCTCCTCCGGCACCTCAAACTCTTGGGCTTCCTGCGCCGCGCCATCCTCCGCGGTGGCATCGTTTTGCGAAGAGAGCTGTTGTTACAAAGCCTGGACCTCCGGTGGAGATGGAAGTTTTCTCCCTCATCCTGGTTGTGTCCGTCTGTTGGACTCGAACCTGGAAACCGGCGATTGCAGATTCAATCATTCATATCGGTAAGGTGGTGCTGCGTCTGCTGGTGCTGCTGGACACTTTTCCGGCTCTCCTTTGCTCTCTCTTGTCAGGCTTCCCCCTCCCCGCAACCTCCACTCTCTTTTATCCCTTGCTCGCTTGCTGGTTTTTGTTCGCTCCCCTCTCGTAATTGCTTTCCACAAGGATCTCGGGCGTCCTCTTTTCCCCATACCGCTGTGTGTGAAGGTTTCTTTTCGGCGGGGTATGTGCGCGTTTTAGACCTTGAGGTTTTGCGCGGCTGACGATCTGGGGGGCCAAGGCTCGGGAACACTTCCTCGGTCCCTCCCCACAGCCCCTCAGCTCCAGCCCGCCATTCTCCTGCCTCAGTCCCCGGCTCGCCCTCAGGCGGGGGTGAGGGGCACACCCCAAGCCTCCCCCTCTTTACCACACCACGGTGGCAGACATGCGAGGCCCCCCCCGCCTTCCTCTCCCTCGGCGGAACAGGTGGTTTGGCAACGTGAGCGCTTCC
>VXAL01014921.1:4778-19338 GCA_013399475.1 Chauna torquata | reverse complement strand
TTAATGCTTAGCTCTCTCATTACCAACTCCGCTATTAAAACCATTTAAATCAACAGTATAATACATTTTTGACAAGGAAGTGTATAAGCAGAATTAAGGAAAGAGAATTAAAAAAAAAAACCTGAAGTCTTCTTATAATATAGACACTTTGCCTTCTGAAATAGAGGAGCAGGGGTTCCCTCACTTTAGCAGTGCAGGTCTTCTCAGTGACCAGCATTTCCAGATTTTAAATGAAGGCATACAGCTGAATATGCCGTGAATAAATTCTTTAAACTTCTGGTTACTGGCTGCCAACAGTATTTCTTTTTCTGTTTCTATGGAGATACCAGTTAGTTCAGCAAAAGGAAGTTAAGTGAATTCTTTACAACAGTGATGTCCAACCATTGCAGCCTCACTGCGGAAGATATTTTCGAATAACTAGGGAGACGTAATCAATATTTTTGGGGTAGCTTTTTGGCTCTGGTTTTAAAGTAGAGTGGAATGGTCCGCAGTTCTCAGGAGAGAGGAGAACTCTCTCCTGAACACATGCAGCATGGGAAAGAACACGGACAGTGAAGGGAACTCAGGAACTCTGTTTAATATAAACACTATTAGACAATCAAACATAATCAAAGTGGGAACTATTTTCCCCTTTTTGACTGTCAAAGGAATGCATAAATACAGGACGACTCAGCTTTCCTGTTGATGTGAAATACAAGGAACCTGTGTGATCAGGAATAACGTGAGCCTTCTTCGGTGTATGTAAGTCAGGAGAGAAGGTCATTTCCTTTCCTGTTTCTGCTGAATCTAGAGGTTCCAAGACATGAAGTCTCAAAATGTATGTGCTGCTTTTGCCCAGCTGGACTGGATGCATCAAAGAAACTTGGTGTTTCCTTTCTTTTCAGTTTAAGTCCTGTCCACTATTATAGTAAAATGTTGCTGCTGCCTGGTTCTCCTTCTTTAGCAGAACCATATTTATAAAGTCACTGATATGTTGACACACAGGAAAGATAGTTTTTCCTTGTCAACCAAAATGGCAGGTGTCTTGAAACTCATTTTGTTCCTTTTCTTAAATGTGGGGGGTTTTTTGATTGGTGGTTTTTGTTGTTGTTGTTGTTGTTGTTGGCAGTGGTGGTGGTGGTGGTGTTTTTTGTTTTGTTTTGTTTTGTTTTGTTTTCCTTGTAGCATTCAGACTGAGCCTCTGGCTTACCTGAAGGTTGGAGGAAGGTTGGAGTAAGAAGGAGGGGACTGGCAAGCCTTCAGATTAAGCTTCCCTTTATGTTCCTCTGTGATGATAGGAAAATGCAACTGTGTTGACTTCCTAAGAAAGACTGGGGGGTTACATGTGTTGAGACTTTTGATGATAAACCCAGTAAATTCTGGGCATGTAGGAGAAATACATTTCCCTCCTGCTTTATTAATAACGTTGCAGTAGCTTTGATTGACCTTACCTCCTGAAAAAGGAGAATAAGCTTAGAGAGTAGTTAAAGATGATGGCATTTATCGGTTGATCTGAGGGAAAACAGGAAGACACTGGATTAATCTGAGAGAAGGTTCAGGGACTCTTTGAGAAATAGCAAACCTTAGAGTCTCTATTCTTTCTTTTTTTTGCTTGAACCAATGTGTCTTTCTTTCACAGGCAGAAATATCTGTAACTTCATTTTTCTATTCTTACAAATAATCAGAGTAATTCTGCAATCTTCCGCACCTTAAACTTACTGAGAACTATTTTATATACCTTTAAAATAGGTATTGTAAACTAAACATTTAAAGCTAATCTCTATTCCAGCTAATCAAGAGCAGTAATTAAGCACCAGGTTCCTTAAATGATATTCTATGACAGCCTTCATGTTTCCCATCACACTACATATGGTCCAATTGTTTACAGATGACAAAAAAAAAATCCCTGCTCAGATGTTAAATCAAGATGTTTTCTTCACTTTCAAATGGTAGGCTGGCAGCCAATTTTTACAATGAGTTATTCTGGGGAAAGAAAGAAAGAAAGAAAGAAAGAAAGAAAGAAAGAAAGAAAGAAAGAAAGAAAGAAAGAAAGAAAGAAAGAAAGAAAGAAAGAAAGAAANAAAGGAAAGGAAAGGAAAGGAAAGGAAAGGAAAGGAAAGGAAAGGAAAGGAAAGGAAAGGAAAGGAAAGGAAAGGAAAGGAAAGGAAAGGAAAGGAAAGGAAAGGAAAGGAAAGGAAAGGAAAGGAAAGGAAAGGAAAGGAAAGGAAAGGAAAGGAAAGGAAAGGAAAGGAAAGGAAAGGAAAGGAAAGGAAAGGAAAGGAAAGGAAAGGAAAGGAAAGGAAAGGAAAGGAAAGGAAAGGAAAGGAAAGGAAAGGAAAGGAAAGGAAAGGAAAGGAAAGGAAAGGAAAGGAAAGGAAAGGAAAGGAAAGGAAAGGAAAGGAAAGGAAAGGAAAGGAAAGGAAAGGAAAGGAAAGGAAAGGAAAGGAAAGGAAAGGAAAGGAAAGGAAAGGAAAGGAAAGGAAAGGAAAGGAAAGGAAAGGAAAGGAAAGGAAAGGAAAGGAAAGGAAAGGAAAGGAAAGGAAAGGAAAGGAAAGGAAAAGAGAAGGATTGGACATTAGGCTTGCATAGCCCATCCATATCAGGACCTGCCAAAATGAAGCAGTTTCTTAAATGTGTGTTCAACGCCATGTCGGAATAATCCCTTGGGAAGTTTATCTTTTTTGTGCACATTTGATGTGAGTCTGGAAAAATCAAGAGGGAAATGTTTTATAGCCAGAAATAGGTAACGTGACATCAAAGCATAGACAGAGTTCCCCCATTGGTACTCTTTGGCAGTATGAATTTCATAGTGTTAAATAGCAGAGGATTAAAGCATCTCAGGACTTGACTCTGCCACAGTGCCTGCAAATTCAGAATAATTCCTTTGTACACTTGTCTGAAACAAGTATGAATACAAAAAGAAACAGTCTCAAGTCATGGACCTTACAGTGTGATTATTATTGAGGCTTTTATGAGATTCTGTTTTGGAAAGAGAAATCACGTTGCAAGTTCTCAGGCCACAGAGGATAGGAGCATGCCCTGGAAAAAACATGCTTGCCCTCCAAAGGAAGGGCAACGCTGAGGCTGCTCCAGCGTGTTCGTGAGCTACCGCAGATTATGAGGCACTGCATATAGAGTGTGCCCTGTCCAGCTTTTACCAATATGTTCCCACTAGGGAGGGAAGAAGAAAGAATAAATGGGGTCCCAAAGACAGGAACAGGCTACGTGCAAAAACTCTTCTGCATTTTTGCTTTGTGTAGTGTCACATGGACAGCAGGATTAACATGCTCTGTCTTATTTGATTCCAGCTTTTAGCTTCCCCAGATGTTTGAAGCTGTGTGATGCAAATTTTTAAGCTGTTTGTTTCTGATTTTCTGAAAGACGTTATTGTGTACAAATTTGAAGCTAAAACTTAACAATAAGTATAATTGGAAGAGAGGCTTTGGCTTGTGCCGAAGTGGTCTACCGAGGCTGTGGAAAGACTTTGCCCCTGTATGTTTCTGGAACCACTTTCTCCATGTAACTGAGCGTACTTTGAAATTAATAAGGGAAAACAATGAAATAGAGGAATAGATTACACTTTTGTTGGTTCATTGATGATTCACAGCGCTTCTTCTGCCACCTTGGAACACCTCAAAACCTGGTTTTATTATATTCTCTCTTCCAACACACTTCCTTCTGGCAGCCTTCCTGAGGTTCATCCAGTGAAAAATAGGTAAAGGAACCCCCCCCAAAAAATTGCCTTTCTATTCCAGATTTAGATCTGTTGTCCTAGTCAGCTGTGTCAGCACTGACTCAGGTGTTGAACCTAATTATTAGTATTTTTTTTCACCCTGAAATGTGCAGTTCCCATTCAGAAGTGTACTATATGATTGTTCAATAGTTATGTGTTTAGATAAGAGGGGGAGGATCTTCATTGTACTTCATGGGCCAGTTTTCCAAACACCATTAGAAGTTTCTTTCCATTTGCAGGCTCTGCTTCTTGGCTAGCTGCAGTGGGGTAGCTGGTCAGTCAGAGAGCACAACCACCTTGTTTTATTACAGAAAATACTAGAATGTTACCACGCTTCAGATACAGGTCTATGATCACAAACCTATAGCAAGGGATTGTGGTGACAAGCTTACACTGATGTGGTAAAGTGTACCTTGACGCTTCAAATTGCATTTAATTCCCAATATATACATGGATAATTTAGATGCTGTAAATTGAAAAACAGTAAAAAAGACTATACTAATTCCAACTGAAGTTTTCAGCTGCCATCTGAGAGAAGTCAGGGGAAGAATGTCGAATTAGTAATTTCAATTATTTTATGGTGGACTGCTTTTTGGCCAAATGAGAAAAGGCCATTAATTACAGCCTTGGAAAATGCTCTTGCTCTCCTTTCTTTGGACATGTCATGGATGTAGCATGCATTTATAACTGACACACCCACTTGTTTCAGTGCAATACATGCCAATGAATTAGATATTTTCTAGCTGTAGGAGCAGAAAGAACAGAGATATTTCAAAGGATGATTGCTGTTTTAATCTTAACAATTAGGAACAGAAAGGCAACCTTTAAATATCAAGAAAATGTGCACACTACATAATAGAAAATTGTCACTTTTAATGCTGTTTTAAAAGATGAAAGGAAATGCATGCACTATAAATCAATTTTATACTATTTCATACATGCCTCAGACAAGACACAGTATTTTAATGAAGGCATGACAAAATAAAAAAAATACTTTTTTTTTTTTATATACTGAAAATATTTCTTGTTCAGACTTAAAGGATACAGAGGAAAGTTTAGTGGTAAGATTTGAAGTCAACAAATATTATGGTCATAAAGAGTCTTTGACCAGTCAACACATAACATATATAGTGAGATTGCATAGTTATAAAAATCAAGAACACTGCATTATGATATGCTGCATATCTACTTCTAGATCAGCAGACAAAACATGCATTTGTATTCCTGATCTGTAACAGTTGTTTCTGGTCACAGTCAGTGTTAAACGTAAGCTGAATAAGAATTCAGATTCTTAAGATTTCTCCTTGCCTCTGTCCCTCACACATGGCATGTCCTTGAAGTACAGTTTAATTGCTTTAACTTTCGGTTTGCTCTTTGCTCTTCTGTGAGATATGTACTTACTTAAGTAAGTGAATATTTATTTTTTAATTTCCCAATAGAAAGGCATCTTTTATTTATTTATTTATTTATTTATTTATTTATTTATTTATTTATTGCTTAGTTGTGTTTTGGACTGGTTTAAAAGTTTCTAAGATATTTTAAGATCACATAATGAAACATACAAAAATTAAATGGCAGTAGAAGATCTGAGTGCCATCAGTAGCCTACAGAGAGAATACAAAATGAATAAATTACAGTGCAAGGGAAATTTTCAGTTTTATCACTCATTCTTGTTTGAAAAATAATTGCTGTTATCCATTACTGTTTGCAAGGATGTACATGTTAGAAAAAATTTATGCCGGTGGTTTCTAAGAAAGATGAAATTGGCCATGTCTGATTACATAGACTTTTAACATGAGATTTATCTTGCTGTGATGGAGAGGGAAAAAAGGGGAGGAGACATACAACAGTCACAAAAGTAGCATATTGTATTGCACAAGTGTTCCCTCCTTTAACACCCAAAATTACCTCTTCAAGTTAAGAATTGCTTTGCTTTCTCTCAGGTAAAGGTTTCGAGCTTGAAAGTCTGATTCTGATTTAATTTTAAGTCGTATTTCTTTAAGATTATGCAACAATGAACAACATCAAGGCAAAATGAATGCAAAGAATTTTGTGGGATAAGAGCTGAGAGGAAACATTTGTGCATAACACATGTAAACAGACTGATATGAAGATCCACAACCAGAACATTCTTACAACATTCTGACATTCTAGTAACAGACACATTTTAAGGTTGCATAAGTCCAGAATTTTTTCTTGGATTAGACCACTAATTTTCTCTTCTGAAGCTTTCTTGAAAGTAAAGACAAGCAATGAAACAAACAAACAAACAAAAATGGAACTTAAAATATAAGGTGGTGCATGTGTTCAGGTGTAATATTATGGACTCAGTCTAGGTTTATGAGCCCTCCAAGAAGAGTACTCGATCTGTAAAACTCTGAAATCAACAAGATTCATTAACCCATAGTCGCTGTTTGCAGGGCTCTTCTACATAAGCTTTGGGATTGAGAAGGCAGTATATGACAATGAATCTCCAAGTGATACCTATGAAATAAAAGTGATATTTACATGCTATTTTTTCTTTGCATTTTACACAATGTATGAACACACAATTATCAGTAGCAGAGGGAGCATGTTCAGTTTTTGGAGACGTATGCTTAAATCAGTTTATCCACTCCCTTTGGTTTGCAATATACTCATTTGAAGCAGGAAATTGATTTTGTTGTCAAAGGAAGTCAGTAGTAACAACGGGACAGAAAGGACAACTGTTATGAACATACTATCCAGAATTAGCGAAATTAAACCAAATTTAACCACAACGAGAAACCAAAGGCTGGAACTCAGTTTTTCCAGCCTGGCAGCTAAAGGTAGCAGAACATGGAAAAACTTCATGTCCAAAACTTGTAATAAAGAAAGGGAGCATTGTTACAATTTGGCAGTGTAAAACTCAGCTCAAGAAGAGAGAGCAAACTGTGGACAGATGTTCTAAGCCAAACTGTCTAGCCTGCTTGGAAAAGATGGTTTTTTGTTTGTTTGTTTGTTTAGGGTTTTGGTTTTTTTTTATCATCATTGCCTTAGGATGTGAAAACACAATACAGTCAGTAGACTTAAGCAAAAAGCCGTGCTCCTTTTACTGTTTCTGCCTATATTTAGGAAACACTGGACAAAGTAAAGAAGCAGAGTTTACGTTCTTCTTGAATCTACCTGAGCCCTAGAGCTTGGACACTTTCCTTGACCAAGCATCAGATCCGAACCAGAGACTCTAAAGGCTGTCTGGGAGAGCAAATATGATGTAAAGGATAGGTCTCAAACTCATGAGGATTTTATAAAGGATAGACCTGAAGCTAGATTCCTTCTTTAAAAGATGAGAAGATCTAGGTTCTGAAGGAACATTCATACGCAGGCTGTGAAGCCATAAAGTGCTTACCATAAATGCCTGCTGTTATCATCGCACTTCTTCCTCACTTGCCCGCTTATCTTCTATACCTGCATTGCAAACAAAGTATTCAAGTAGGTTCTAAAACAGTGTGTATATATACATATATTTGCCAAATTTAAATTATTAGGGGAATCGGTTCCCCAGGCATGCCACTGTATGGTTGGACTAATGTTTGTGGTGGCACCCATGAAGGGCTAATACAGAGTGGAGTGGTGTGGGGTTAGGGAGGAGCAAGGGGCAGAGGTCAGGCAACATTTTAAACCAGTGTTGCCACCCAGTGTCTGGAGTGTCAGATCATGATGGAAAGGGAGAATATGAATTTGCTCTGTGAGCACTGTGAGCAGTTTCTAAAGAGTAATTGTTGCTCGAGTACTTGTATGGTATGGTATAAATAAGCCAAAATTTAATTTTAAGACATATACACTTTTTTTTTTTTTTTTTCCCCACTAGTTTTTATTGTCTGTACCAAAGGAATAGGTACTGGAAGTTTAAAAAGAAGAAACTTTTGTAGGTCACCTATTTCATCTTTCCAGCAATTCTGAATTGTTCCCCACAGTACATTTTCTACTTCTTTGTCATTTTCCAAATTAAAAACAGGAGCAATGTGTGTAAAAATATTAAATTAACATTTATTTGACAATAAAACAAATTACATTTATACGTGAACTTCTCAATTAGCCCTGTAAAGCTTCCTTGGGACCGCTACACTGTGAAATCAGTAACGTATTTTTATGTTGCATTAAAGATAGATATGAACTTCATATTAAGGAAAGGCCACTTTAATTTTCTTTTCAAGCTCAGGAATTTTAAAATGAATTTATTGTTTATAAAAAAAGATAGAGTGATAGCACTATAGCACTAGATTTTTTTTTTTTTTTTCATACAAAGTGGTAATAGAAGTAGAAGCAACAGAATATTTCTTATCTTTTCCTGACAATATACAGCTACACTTTTTCTGGTAAATTCTTTTTAAGTACAGTACCGGTTTTTCTTTTTGACAAGAGGATTTTAATTATATTCAGCCTGATAAGTTCTACATCCACTTAAGCTGTAGTATTGTAAAGTGTGAGGTTTACCTCTATTAAAATAAACATGACATTCAGGCTAAATTGCTTGAACACTTAGCCTTTTTGGCTTTGTCTTCACTGTTATAAAAACAATTGTGTATAAGCAACTTGTAAACTCCAAGTGGAGAGCTATGCTATAGCAGTGCAATGAAGAAAATTAGCTGAGATGGACCATGACATGGTCTTGATGTTCTCCAGTCAGTGGCAAGAAAGATGGGGTTAAAAGCTTTAGAGATCTTACCTGCTGAGATAGCTACCCTGCATGTATGGTATGATCATGAAAAATTTACACGAGACTCCTTCACAAGAACTCCAGGCCTTCATGGACTTTCTCCTGTCAATACCAGTGCTTATCGGATTCAGGCCTGTGTGTGAATCTTCTTGACAGTTGAAGGAATACCTGGATTCTGGTTCCTTACCAACTAGGACACTCTTCATGCATAACAATCATAAGGTGTTCATATATTTATTGGAAAGTTGCACTGGTTGGTGCAATTTCTATTTGTGCAGGCAAAAAATAAGAAATATGTCTGCCAACAGCCATATTAATTCTAGCTGCAGTTTGTTTGAAGATGCCAGTCTTCCTCTATCTGTAGCAAGCAGTGATTAGGTTTATTTATGAGAGACAATTGTGTATTACCAGTCTCAAAAGCTAATGGTCCCCTCATGGAACTTCAGCAACAGCAACAACAAGAAAAAACACCCTAGAGGGAACTGTGTGATTTGTACCCCAAATCAGAAATTTCGGATACCTCTGGGGAAAAAAAAAAAAAATCAGTTCAGCAGAAGGACAAGTCATTTCCAGTACCATACAAAATAACAGCTCAATATATGCTAAAGGTAGAAATAAAGAAATATTTTTTCTCTGTTTAAATATTTATCAGCAAACCTCAATTTTTTTTTTTTTTTGGAAGACTAAAAATGGAATTGCTACACTAGTATGAGCACGAATCCTGTTATTTCTGACTTTTAATTGAAGCTAAGGTACTGCAAAGATCTCATAAGAAGACTTGTACGTAGAACATTGCCAATTTGAAAAGATTTAAATATACGTTAGATAAGTACAAACATTTTAGGCATTGTTATGAACCATCTGAGGTTCATCCCTCACTACCATTTTGCTTCAGTCTATGTGAAGAAACAGAGGCAGTTCTGAGTCTGCACACAACTGACTCATATTTTTTCGTATTTCCTTTCTGACTTTTCTAAGATTTAGCCTGATGTTGAAAGCTCCTAAAGAATAAATAAATAAATAGATAGATAGATAAGATCCCACAAAACACCTAATCATAACCAGGAGACCACAAAAGGAGTGGGAGAGAGCTTTTACACATTACTGTGTCAGATTCTCCATGCAAGCTTTCCATCAACAACATACAGCAGAAACGGTGCTTTTCCAGGTGGTGTTTCCAGAGTGAAGCTTACATTGCAGTGAAATCTTAGGAAAAGTCAGACAAAGTGGTTTTATGTGGAAGGGCGGTTACAATTTTGAATATAATCACAACAATGTGAAAGAAACAATGGAATCAAGTTCTTTGTCTTGGCGCTTGCAGCAGCAGAGTGTAAATGGCACATGGAAGGCAAGTTTTTAATCAGACATTTTTTTGCTAGCATACTTTTCTCTACCTGGCACTCAACCTCAAAGAAATATAGTTACAGAATAGAAACTGGTGGTTTAATTCTCTTAATTTCCTCTTAGTTTCACACCTCTCTATTTCCCAAGACTCTTGCAAAATTACGTCTTGTTTCCACTAACATAACAGCAAAAGTAAATAGGTGGTGAATGTGGTAACTGGTAAATGAGCCAAAAGTGTGGTATTACTTTTTTCATATTCACCTTATAATTAACACTACTTTCCAACTCGTTTTTGCTATATGTCAGTGCCTCATGATAGATCATGAAATCAACCCAAAATGTCAGTCATAAAGTGTTCCTTTTCATGACAATCTACAAAGGTTTGGTAGATCTGCTGGTACAAAGTTCTCACAAATACTAAGATCCTAATGAAATCTTTCCTTTTGACTTTTTCTCTTCCAAATGCTTACTTCTATTATATTGAACCTTTTTCTCTATATCCTTAGTGTTCCCCTTGATACTGCTCAGGAAGAACTGGATTATTATGCAGGTAAATTTATTTTATAATTCGCTTTCTAAACCATTTTGGTGGAGGCTGTACTTGGCATTCTTATTTTCAATCTCAGCAGAAAGGCTGAACACCACACTAGCTACTACAGCTTAGTGCTCTTCAGAGCTGAAGTTGAGAAAGGTGGGAGTAGATTTAAGGTATGTTGTCTGCTCACTATACCTCGTGCCCATCACCCTCCCCCAAATAATCTAGGGTTTTGTCATGGTTTTGGCTGGGACAGAGTTAATTTTCTTCATAGAGGCTCACACAATGCTGCGTTTTGGATTTTTGATGAAAATAGTGGTGATGGTTTTGGTTGATGCAGAGCAGTGTTTACACAGAGCCAAGGACTTTTTTGCTTCTCGTGCTGCCCTGCCAGCGAGCAGGCTGGGGGTGCACAAGGAGCTGGGAGGGGACACAGCCAGGGCAGGTGACCCAGACAGACCAAAGAGATATTCCGTACCATACGGCATCACGCTGAACAATAAAAGCTGGGGTAAAGAAGGAGGAAGGGGGGACGTTGGGAGTGGTGGAGTTTGTCTTCCCAAGAAACCATTACACGAGATGAGCCCTGCTGTCCTGGCAGTGGCTGAACACCTGCCTGCCCATGGGAAGCAGTGAGTGAATTCCTTGTTTTGCTTTGCTTGCGCGCGCGGCTTTTCCTTTACCTAGTGAACTGTCTTTATCTCAACCCATGAGTTCTGGCACTTTTACCTTTCTGATTCTCTCCCCATCCCATCCCACCTGGGGACAGTGAGTGAGCGGCAGTGTGGCACTGAGCTGCCTGCCGGGGCTAAACCATAATAGGTTTACAGTTTTTAGGGCTGTCAGCTTGCTAAATGCTTGGGTTATTAATTATACTATAAAATAAGAATTTGCCTTGGCTTGATAAACTAAAGCCCTGGAGAGTAGTGGGAAAGTTCAAACTTTATAGGTACTCTTGTAAGTCCCTACAAAAACTTGAACAAGATTTTTTTTTTTTTTTGCATAATCCTGAACTGTGAATCTTACATGATATACAGCCAAAATCACTTACAACTTTGCTTCTTTTATTTTTTCCCTTCTTTATGATGCTCATGACTTGCTGCACAGTGATATGACTGGTTGCACAATCTTTCAGAAGACGCATTTTTGACACTGAATCAATGAGTAAAAGCCATGGGTTGCTGAAATCAGTTTGCTGTTGACTTCCATGTAATGAGGATCCCCTCCTGCATGTGGAGTGTAAACTCGTTTGCAGTCCATAAAATAACATGGTGTGAGTAAACATGCACACATATGTCAGTGGTACATAAGAGAATGTTGAAAATGAATTATCTAATGATTTCATGGGACTTTCCACTTAACTAGTTAAAGAAATTTTGCAGTACCTTTCCAATGATTATACCATCATTATACCGTAAGTTTTAACATTTTCCCATGGAAGAAAAAAGGATTGGTATTTAAAAAAATTGGATCGATATAGTGTGATACTGGGATATTTGGGATATTTCCCGTCACTAACTTAACATTGGAGGCAAGGGAAACATGAAAGAGGCTGCTCTGTGCCAAAACAGAAGAGTCCAGAATTTTCTGTTTCAGAAGAAAATCTGAGGCATTTAGACACTTGATGTACACAGATGAACAATATGCCGCGTAAGGATATTCTTATGGTATTATTCAAAGCTTATTTCACCATCTTCTCCAGCTGTCGTTTACTGCACCCAGCAGTCTTCCCCCCTTAATCCTTCTTCCTTTCCTCTCCTATTGGGAAATCCAGCTTGCCAGGAATCAATTTTATGCAGAGAGTAATCCAACACAAATTAGAGGTATTAGTTTCCATAAGAGATATTTCTATCCGAAAGGTTCTTGTGATAAAAATACAAATTAATTGGTTGAAAAGCAGGAGCAACAGATGAACTTTTCACTGTTTGTCTCAGCTCATTTTGCAGTGAGACAAAGCTACTCTCATGGATCCTTTATTCGCAATCTCAGTGCTGCAGGATGGTGTGCTGGCAAAACATTTATAAGTCAGCCCATTCCCTGTGTAGTAAAACACTTCAAATTAATTGGATTAATATCACAATATCAGTCATAGTCAGTTATAACACTTTACAACTAAAAATTTTGTCTTAAAAACACTTGAGTATATTCCATGGAAAAGTTGGCTAAGTTTCCACAACCTAGACACATTATGGCAGGTTTATAAGATTGTAGTCATTACTGACTGCTGACAATTTTCTGTAAGACTGCAATGGCAGTGTAGAAAAGGCTTGCTAAATTCTAATGCTGTTATAGTTTGTCATTTTCTTCATAATGTTTTGAAATTAAATGCGTTTGTCTAGTGCTTGCCATCCAAAACATGATCACTGGTCTTCTGTTATTATTTAAGTAAATATCCTGCAGTTACTACTGGAAACATCATAAGAAGAGCCTAGAAACTCTAAGGGGATGAGAGGATAAAAGGGCCAATGGAAGTTTTTTTAAAGCAAACTTTTGAGGACTGTGTATTCAATGACAGTAAATGAACTATGGTGCCTTCCTCTTCTCTTAAATCTGTGAGTAATTTCACACTCAGAAATATATCTTGTGAAACAGATAATATGAAATACTTTTCTGTCATTTAAAAGGTAAAGTGTAGAAAAGAAAATCTCAGGGTGTTGTAATTTTTTTTTTTCCAAAAGGAAGGCAGAAATTAACTACATACATAGTACTGTTTATAAAAGATTAGAAATTATCCTCCTCTGAGCATTTAACATAGATTTATCTTGACCTGAACTCCCTTGTTTAAATATAGATTGGAAGGGAATGTTTTGGTGCACTCTGAGGTCAGTGTAACTCCCTTTGACATGACATACTTAATATATCTACTTCAGCCTGATGAAACCAGACAAATAGATCCTTTTCTGTCAGCCAAAAGACGTCTTTGAAGGAACAGAAGGAACAAATTCAGGTAAGCATTAGCGCCACCACCCGGAAAATCTGGAGGCAGAAATAGTGGTGGTGGTTTGTTTACCTTAAAACAACACAAACAAAACAACCAAGCTAAAACAACAACAACAAAACAAACAAACAAACAAACAAAACTTCAATTTTCCTTTTCTAACTGTGTATACTGCTTTTATCCTGAAAAAAATGAAAATAAAGCTAGGGCTACACAAGTTATCAATGTAACAATGACCTCCTTTGGCCTGATTCACTGCCCACTCACCCCAACCCTCCCTTACTTTTACATATCCTCCAACATAATAAGCCTGCCACCACTAATGTTATAAAGTAGTAATTGTGCCTAATTGGCAGGGAGGTGACAGACCATTCTGGTAATGTTGTGAAACTGTAAGAAAGGAGGAGTGAGAACATTCACAGACCCAGCAGTAATTATCCACTAATTTGGCCTGTTTGTGTGGGGACAGCTCATTATAGCCCTTAAGAAACCTCAGAATAAAGAGAGAAAGTAGGTAGGAGGTAAGGTTAAATAATTAGTGTTCAGCAGATTTTTTTTCCCCCTTTAATTCAAAGAAGAGGATTAGCGAGGGAGAAATGTGATGAGTGTAACAATTGGGAATGTTGTAATGTCATCTTCTAAGTGAATTTTACATATTCAAGAGCAAGCAAAAACAGTTTACAAGGCACTGTGGAAAAAAAGATGTAATTCAGTAGTCCTCTGGAAGCTGGACTATACTTAGCAGTTTTAATTTTATTATGCTAATTTTATGCAATTCAAGTAATTTATTGAACAAAATATTGGATTGAAATGGAGTTCTTTAGTTTTCTATTTATTTTGTATTTTTGTTGAATATCACAATGTGATCTTGATCTAAAGCATAATTCTTTATATTTCTACTAAAAAAGTATATCTATGTTTTCTAATCTCTGCTGTTTCTTCAGTATAAAATAGGTAACGTACTATGCCTGAGAGGCCACACTACAGATTTCAAATTGGGTGTAGTTTGGGGAGGGGGAATCACTTATTTTCCCAGCATGCAGAATTATACTGATTACTCTTTTCTGCTAATTGAGTTGGTATTAGTTTATAAAAATGGGGGAAAAATGTAAAATTTCTCCAACAATCTTCAATACCTTTGAAATCTATAATTATGTTATGTAATTTCCATTCTAAAGATTGGAAGTCATTCCTGAAACAGATCAACAGTAAATAACATGTTCTGATGAAGTATCTAACAAGTTCTTTTTGCAAGCCACTACGTATTCTGTAAAGTTGGTTATTTCCCAGCTAGTAGGCTGTTGAGAGACAGAATCCTAAATATTAGCCAAAGAAAGATCAACAATTAAAAAA
>VXAL01014920.1:241000-254436 GCA_013399475.1 Chauna torquata | reverse complement strand
GGGGCAGCGGGGGCCGGGGGCACAGGCACGTGGGAGCAGGAGGGCAGGGGCTGGCTCCAAGGACTGGCAGACGAAGGAGGGCAGCGAGCCAAGGCCTGGAGCAGGAAGGAAGTGGGAGGAGTAAACCAGAATATTAGGAAGCATAACTGGAGCAGGAAGGGAAATGAAGGGTGAACAAGTTCAGCGGAGTCACGTAAGGTTGAACCTGGCCCAACATAAATTAAGATGGAGCTTCGCTCCAGCTGCTACAAGCTCCAAATCTTGTATTTCCAGAGCTGTTAAATGAAAATGCATGAAAACACTACCGGAGTCACACTGTCCATAAATTACAATTGTAATTCAAAAGCTATCTAAGGTGACTAGGATTTCCATTACAAAACCAAACCACAAGGCTCTTCTGGGAATGCTGTCACAACAAATTCAAGCAGGCCTTCTTGGGACCTTATAAGGTCCGAAATCTTTTGTTGCAACTGGAAGGAAAAGTGTTTGTCTTTTTCTGACACGGAACAAGCTTTTCAAACCCAAACTTCAGCAGTTTCATCTGGAGCTCACTGTAAAACTATTTCTTACTTTAATGTTGCTAAAGATGTATCCATAAGCTTGCAGAATGCATCATCCCTGCGGTGTCCGTGTGCTGCAGGGCACCCGGTGCACGCTGCGCACAGCTCGTCGGCATTCCTGGCTCCCTCTGACACCTCTGTGCAGCTTGGCCACCAGTTCCTGCTCCTCGGGAGGGGTCGCTTGAGCCCAGCTCGGCTCGGGTGCAGGAGCACAGCAAGCCACCGAAGGAGTTTGTGCGCAGAGCCCTCCCGCTTCCTTCCGTGGGTAAAGCCACTGTAAGCCCACTCGAGTCAGGGGCTGGAGTCCTCTGCACCAGTGCAGATTTTAACCTAAAATAACTGGTGCTATAGGAAGAGATGCTGGTAGGACTGAACTCAGCCCCAGCGGAATTAAAAAAAAAAAAACACCACAGTTTGGATTAATTTTTACCTTTGGCAAAAATCCCAGCATTCACTCCTTAATGATTATGAACCACCTTGTGGTCCTTGGGTGGAAGGGGCTTGTCAAGGGCAAGGTGTTTGTTTCTTATTTGACACAACTGCATTTGCCGTCCCCATCAGCTCTGCTCTTTTTCTGTTGATGATTGTTTGGGGACTGTGCAAATAATATTGCTCAATGTGACTTTTAACCCACGGAGTATAAGTGATTCCATGCCTCTTGCTTCACCAAACGAAAAAACCGAATAAAGTCCATGCCGATGATTTGCCAAACCTTACTGACTTCTTTGTTCCTGAGTGCCGGGTCATTGCAAAAATTGCCCGCGAAGCTGTCCTGCGCTGGCTCCTGCAGCCCCTGCCCTTCCTCAGCATCCTTTCCTCCACCACACCCGGGCCCACCACTCCGGCTGGAGCTTTTTGCAGCGGCCGGGGGCTGCGGAGGGGAGGAAGCCGCGATGTGCAGCCCATGGGGAAAGGGTCCAGACGAAAGGGTCGCCTGCGGCTCCCGGTAGCTCCTGGAGCTCCCTGCTTCCCTGCGAGCGGCTGGGAGTGCAGCACCGCCATGGCCACGCAGTGGGCGCTCGCCGTGAGGAAATGCCCGGAGGACGCTGGGCAAGCACTGGGCACTCTGGAGAGCACGGCCGCTCTGGAAAGGTGAAGTTGGCAGCAACCCCAGCAAGCCGTATGAGGTTAAGCCACAAAAATCATAACTCACTAATAAAGGAAGAAGGCTGCAGCTCGTTCCAATAAGGAAAGCACTCTTCTTTTTTTTAATTGTATTTGGATGCCAGGCAGGGCCCCCGTCTGGTCTAACTCAAAGAGATGCTGGAGCGAGGGCTGGGGAGAGCGCAGCCGCTGCTGCCCCTGCCTCCCCGGGCTCTGCTCCTTCGAGGACTGCCCTGCACCTTCAGCGTGTCTCCACCTGAGCCTATTTCTGCCCCTGTCCTCGCTGGCCGTGCCTCCTGAGCCTTGGGGCATGGCCTTCTCTTGTTTTCCCCTTGTTTTCCACCGCTGTGCCCCGCTGGCCCCCTCGCTGGCTGTCCTTGGGGCCCGGGGCATCTCCGGTGGGTGCCTCCCGCTGCTGGCCGCACCGAGCCGTTGCTTTGCTTGTTTATTTGTTTATCCCTCCCTGGCTTCGATGAGGCCTCCCCTCCATATCTATAAGGAATTATCAAATAAAACACACTTCACATTAAATCAAAGGAACATTTCAACGGCCAGATTTAATAACATGAAATAAAGTCTTGTGGAAACCCACACACAGCTGTGGAAACCCCAAAATAAATCAATTTTCAAGTGGCTGTACAGGAGCCAGGAAGCAATTTTTTCAAATTGCTTTTTTTCTAATACAACAAACTCCTGCCCAAGGTTGTGCTGCAAATGGGAAAAGAACATGCTCATTTTCTTATCAATACACTATTGTAAAAAATAATAATCAGCCACTCCAACATCACTGTCACGGTTTTTACATCTATTCTTCTGCTTCCCCTAAGTAAAAGGCAAGTGGAAGAATTAATTAACACAAGATTGAATTAGGGCACATTGATTTACAGTGTATTTCAGACAAGCATGTGTGATCAGAGCAGAAGAACATATAATAAAAGTAGGGATGTGTCATTAAGGCATCTGATTGTCTTCTGAAGCTGCATATTTTAACCCCGAGTAGGCAGAGGCACTGCAGGAACAGCGAGCCAGCTCTGTGTGGACACAGACCCCGGCCATAGGTGCAAGGGTCATGCACCATTTTACATGGAAATATTTGCTGTTGGAGCTTTGGGGTAGATGCAGACCCCATGCACTAGACCTGGCTCTTGTGACTCACTGACACATTCAGTCAGAGAGGACTGGCTCCAGGAGGGTGGATTGGGAACAGGTGTCCTAGGTTCCCTGAAATGCCAGCGCACTCATCGTGGTTGTTCTCTCCAAGGATTCAAGTCCTGAGAACTGGAGACATACCGAAAGTCTAGGAAATGGAAAACAGGATTTCTAGCCTTAAAATAGACAAAAAGAAGAAGAAGAAGAAGAAAAAAAAAAAAAAGCTGAGATGCTATAGAGCTTTCAGCTTAGCATCAAGTCCCAGAAAAGTACTGGAGCAATTAATCAAAGAATTTTTAAGTATATGGAACAAGGAGATGAGTAACAACTAATATGGATTTGTCAAGAATAAATCATGTCAAACCAATCTAATTTCATACTACAGCAGGGCAACAGGCCTTCTCCAGGAGGAGAAGCTGTGGATGTCATATGTCTGAGCTCTGGCAAGGTTTCTGATTTAAGCATCCAGGGGAACTTGGTCTAGATGAAAATGCTATGGAGTAAGCAAAGACTGAACTGGAAGCCCATACCCAAGGGTGAATTAAAAAATTGACCGTCAGAATGGAAGCGTGTATTCAGCAGGGGCCCTGGCTGTGGTGCAGCGCATTAGACGCTGCTGCAGTGAGCTGGTGACCGGAGCAGGCACCTGGCACCTGCCGTACTGCAGAGCTGTCTCACCGTGAGCTGAGCGCTCGCCCCGGCACGGCTCCGCTGGGAGCGGGAAGGCACCGCCGCCCAGAAGGCGCAGCAAGAAAGCCTTCCTCGCCACGGGATGCCGATACGGCCTCGGCTGGAGAACGCTGTCTGGGGCTGGGTGCTGCACTGCAGGGAGATGCGGACCAGCTGGAGGGAGCCCAGAAGACAGCGGAAACGCTGCTCATAAAGCGTGACCCGCAATGACGGGCTGAATGAACTCCTGACTAAGCCTAGAGAAGACATGGTGCTTGCTTTCACACTCGTAAAAAGACTGCAGAGAAAAAAAAAGATCTCATCTCCATGCTGGTGGTAGAAAAGAAGAGAAGCCAGGGACGCAGGCTGTGTAAGGGGAGACTCAGAGCAGAACTCCCTGTGGCGGAGAGCGAAGCCCTGATGTGGGTCCCCTGCAGAGGCTGCGATGTCTCAGGCGCTGGAGGCCTTGGCACCAGGGAACTGCTATGGGCAGGAGAGGGGCTGATCCTGCACGAGGGCGCGAGGGCTCAGCGCTCACTGAATAATTAGCAGTGCAGACTGGCACAGCTTGGGCACGTCCCAACGGGGTCACAGCAGGCAGACCTGAAGCTGGGCGAGATGGGAGTCCAGCTCCAGCACGGCCAATGGTGGAGCTTTCTTTAGCATCAATTAAAAAATGCCAAATACAGTCCATAAAGTACAGCTTCAAGGCTGCAGACTAATAATTGCTGTGTGACAAATTGAACTACTAATATAATTATTGTGTTGGAAGTAATTGCCGGATGAACTAGTTATTGAATATTTTGAGGACACTTATTGCAAGACCAAGCCGAGTACGAGAGGTGTGTGGATTATTTACTCTGGGATCCGGTCTGTATAGCTCCTACCTACATTTTGGTGCCTAGAGAAGCAGTCGTGCTTCCCAGTGAAGGGGGCTGGATTACTGTGAAATCCTCAAGAAGATCCTGTCTGCCGTCAGTAACCTGCTGGACCTGCATCTTCCCTTCCATCTGAGGTCCATGGGGAGGTCATGGTTTCCTTGCACTGGTCCCTTGCCACCCTTCTGGCCTTTCCCCCTGAGGTGATGCTCCCTACTTTTTCAATGCTGTCTCTTTAAAGAGCTGCTGTTTTTCTCCCACGCTGTTTTCCTCTACCCCAGCTTCCCAGGAAGTCCCACTGCCGACCAGCTGAGATTAATGAAGTCTGCCTCCTGCAAATCCTCTGGCTCTAGTTCGCCTTTCCTCCCTCTTTCAAGGCACTTGAGCACTGCTTTCACCCGCTAGCTTTCACGTTTGACGTTGTAATGAGTCCCATGCTGCCGGACTGAACACAGTGCAGGAAAACGTCCCCTTCTCTTGCTCTCGCCATGCCTCATGGAGGATTACCACGCGCGTGCTCCAGGCAGCCGGCCTGTGCCGAGCCGTTTCCCCCGACCCGCCAGTGCCCATGCCGCGAGAACCCGGCCCTAACAGGGCCTGTGCTGCGGCTGATACTTCCAGGAGCTCACAAAAGCCTCATCCATCTCCTCCTTTTGCTGTGGCCAGCTGTAATAGTGATAAGCACAAGTAAAACTCCTCTCCACACTGCGCTTTGGACCTCCCCTGGTTGGTTCTACAGCACCGCCCTGTGCCGGCTGGGGAGCCTGGGTGGGGAGGTGCTCGTCCCCTGCGTCGAGAGGTGGCCTCCATCCTCAGCCAGTCTCCCGAGGCTGGAGTGTCCCCATGGCACTGTCCCTCCAGCCACGCTTTCATCATGGGGCTGCACCTGTCCCTGCCCAGACCTGGTCTCTGCTGTGTGATTGCTACTTCCTAAACTCACTTAATATGCACAATTTACCTGCGTTGGAGTGCTGCATGAACATTTTTCTGCCTAAACGAAGACCGTGGGTCATATCCCGTGAGACTGAGGCTGGCACTGGAGGATGCCTCGCAGATGACATAATGTACACCCAGACTTGTTTGTTCTTCAGACCTTTTTTTCTCCATTCTCAGTTTGTCTCCCCACACACAGAATTTATGTATTTATTTTACACTGTTTTCTCAACCGTATTTTATTCTTTTGTTTCTTTCAACACCCATTGTCTCACTTGAACAGACAATTTTGTATTGGGCAATTGGGCTTTTACACCACAGTGTTTGAGTAGATTTGGAATTAAACCACAGCAATCCAGATAGCCTTACGCTGGATCTGTGAGAGCGGGCTGCATCGGCTGCTGGAGAAGAGACCTGTGGGATGACCTGGTGGCCAGGCCTGTGTTTTAAGGTCTCCCTGAGTTCACAGAGCCCATCCCGATGGTGTCACAAGGGTATGTGGTCCACACACCCATCAGCATCACTGGGTTCTGGCTCAAACCCCGCATCCTGAGAGCTCAGCTCCATGGACATCCAAGGCTAACCCTCCTGCTCTGAAGGCACCTTCCAACCTTCATCCAAGTTCCTTTGTGTTACAGAACTTCACCAATATTATTATTATTTTTGGCAGTTGTCTGCAGTCTTCTTGCTGTGTCTCCATCCAGAAGAAATTCCCCTGTTTCCTCTGCCTACACCCCAGGGCTGGGATGGGACCCGCACCGTCCCTTCCTCACCCCATGGGCTTGGCGGTGGCTCTTCCCAGCTGACCCTGTGCCCTGTCCAGGCTTCCTGCAGCAGGAAGCCACCCCAGGCTTGGGACAAGCCCTTGCCTGTGCTTGGTTGGGTCTCCAAGGGCACATCCCCAAGGGGCTGTGGTGGCGCGGGGCTGCAGGCAAGCAACCACCTAATGCTTCTCATGTGTTCCTGCTCTCAGAAGGGGGAAAAAAAGAAAAGAAAAATACATTGCGAAGCGCTTCATTATCCCCCTCCTCACACTCCCACCCCTGGAATTTGTGGTTTCTTTAACTAGGTCTTTTTTCTCCACTTATCCCACATGGTCGCCAGTGCTGTGATACATCTGTATGGGAATGTGTTAGTCATATTCAACTTTTAATTACATGATATGGTATAATGCTATTCACATCCCGAGAGAGTTGTTCTTTCTACTATAAATATAGTCTCTTACATGTTTCATTTATGAAGCAATTTCTGGAGTAAAATGGTTGGAAATATCCTTACTCATGCTATGTTTTTATGCCTACAAAGTCTTCATGTGATGGCAGGAGCATCAAAATTTGATGTCAAATGCTTTTAATATATTGCTCTGAGAAGAACAGCGGCTTTTTAAGCAAAGCCCCTGTGACGAGGCTGGCTATGGGAGCCTGCTCCTTGCCGAGAGCCACCAACCATCAGCCCAGGAGCTGCGCTCCACTCGAGGCCCCACTGTAATTACCTTAAGCCGTGAGTACTGCCGACTGCCTGGGAGGCATTTTCTTTCCCACGTATTAGGCACATGGTAAGCAATCTCTTTCGCACAGGGAAGCACGAGAAACCAGCGCCACCCTAGTCGTCTGGTCCCAAAAATTCAGTGTTTCAACAGTCACTGTTCGATAAGACTTCATCTTCACAGCACCAGACCTCTGCTTAAATTCAGCTGGTAAAATGTTAAGCAGAAACAAAGAAGTCAGGTCAAGCTCACTCTTGGTTTCGATATCTCCAGTGAAATCAAGGGATTCGGCCCAGAATCGGTTGCTCTACAGGCTGAGGATTATGTATGTTAAGCCCGCCGCACGTGTCTGTGGAGAACTGTGTACACGCTGGCAGTAGCCACCATTCAAATCCTAATGAAAATTAACTTCTAATTATAAATACATATATATATACATATATAAAACGAAAATGTTGTGTTTTAATGTACTCGCTTTCTAAACTCTTCCTGCACTTAAAATACGAAGCGCATAGTTAGCCCAGCGAGCAATCCGCTGCCCTTGTGTCCTGGCCCTGGCCGGTGCCTGGCCGCACCGGGCAGTGATTTAAAGCCTGGGCAGCCCAGCCCAGCCTGCCGGCCCAGGAACCTCCCAGCCTCGGATGGCAGCACTGTCAGGAGGGGATTTACAGCCAAAACCCTGACTTCTTCCGTTACCTACATTGCCTGGTGGGCAATTTCTGACAAATATCATCACTTTGCAGTTGTCTGCGAGGATGAAAGTACGACCCATGCTCAGACAACATAAACTGCTGACAGCGTGCCTTCAAAGAAAGCTTGCAGGCAGACACCAGTGCTGCTACTTTAGGTGAGATTTGATAACATTTTGCACTCAAAACTCAACAAAAACAAGTTTTACAAGAAGACTTTTCCAGGCCTGATTGAAAAAATGCAAAAACCTGGCACTTTTTCAGGGTATTTTAGGCTTAGAAAAGAAAAAGTACCCTTGAGGTGCATTAAAGACTCCAGAAATTCATCCAAAGTGAGGGGGCTCTGGTACCCAAGCAGCCGGCGAGGGGACACCTGGCTTTCGCAGAGATCAGGTTCCTCTTTCACTTCAGCTCTTCCCATCTTTAATTCCAGAGGGTTAGTGTGTACCCAGGAGGGGCTGCGCTTGCATTCTCAGGCCCTTATGCAGCTTTCTTACCTGCTGGTCTCTGCCTGTTCTGCGCGCCCGTTTCTCTCACCATCGCACCCCACGCCCAGAGCGCACCCGCGCCCCACCTGGCCCGTCACCATTGCTCTTGCCATCCAAAGAAGAGCACCTGCGGTTTTGCAGAGACTGCAGCTCCGAGCCTGAAAGCCTCCCCGGGAGGCGGAAAGCCCTCCCCTCTCCCTGCCACGGGCGCTGAAGCTGCAGGTTCCCAGTGCAGCAAGGAGACGGCCCAGGTGCTCGGCTGCCCCTTGCCCTCCTCGCCGGCGCTGTACACACTCTGCATCACTTCTCAGAGAGGAAGGAAAGATGTGGCTGTGCCAAGAGGTGTCCTTTCGATTTACACGGTGCTGTCTCTGCGGGACAGCTGCCCTGGCAGCGCAGGTGCCTGCGGGACAGTGAGACGCAGCAGCTCCGGGCCCTGCCAAAAGCCCTCCCAAGGAACAGGGAAGGTGTCAGGATGTGGCCCGATCCGGACATGGAAGAGTTTGCCCATGCACCAGGCCAGACACTTGTGTGAAGCCAAATGCAGCAGGCGCAGGCCGGAGGGTGCTCGGAAAGCTTTGGTTCTCCCTGCGGACAGCCCACGCGCTGGTGCTGCTCTTTGTGCATCTTTCGCCCTGTATTGTGCATAGCGCTGCCGGAAGCCTGCACTAATTTGTAGCAGGCACTAATGGCCATGGGTGGCTGGGACTGATGCATCAGCAGCACGGCTCTCTGCATCCTTTTCTTTACTGAGTGGGGACAACCACGGGGACATGGCTGCCAGGCCACTGTCACCAGCCCCCAGCCCATCCTGAGCCACCGTCCCCGGCCGCGCGGTCGGTCGCTGTGGGTGCTCCACGTAGGTGAGACGGGAACCGAGCCCTAAGCTGGACAGATCTCGGAGCTCTAGGAACTAGGAATAGATTTAGATAAAATAAGAACAAGCTGGGGTGCAGAGCCAGGAGTTAAGACAAATGTGAGACAAACCCTTTGAATCCAGTTCTGACTTTCTTGTAAAACTCCCACTGAAATCAATGGCTGTTTGGGGCAGAGCATTTGTTTCCCATTAGGTGTAATTGTTGCTGATGTTCCTGTACGCCTTGACTCCGGCCAGGACGAGGCGCAGGAGCTGTTGGGGCTGCACGCGAAGCAGCCGGGTTTGGGTGCCCCTGCCCCCCGAGGCTGCCCGCCTCAGAAGTGAGCCCGGTCAGGGCACGGACGCCTACGGACATGCTGGGCTGATGGGCACGTTGCACACCTCTCTCTCTCTGCTTTCAATCAACCTACAGCATGGGCTTTTTTGGCCATTTTTAAAGTCAATGTTGAGAAAATATTAAGTATTTGGGATCGGGGATGAAAGAAGAAAGCTGCCAGATGGTTTAGGACAGCCTCACCTCTAGGGCTGGGAGATTTCCTCCTGAAACTGCAGCAGTGTTTGACATGAGCAGCATCTGTTAGCAGCTGCTTTCGTTCTGAGCCCGAGTCCAGTCCCCGATTTTATCCTGGGGTGACTCCTGGCTTTGAGAGCCCGTGCCTGAGCTTGCAGTGCTGGCAGGTGGCAGGGTCTGGCTCTGCTGTTAATGACTGCATTTGGCCCTAAACCACAAGGATTTTTTTTAAATTTCTTTGAACCTCCCTCCAAATTAGCAGGATGTAACTGAAGGGCATTTTTTGTTCATATTGATTGCTGCAAAAAGGATGTTTTTTCTGTTGGAAATAATGACGGTGAGCTTAAGGATTGCTGAACAACAGCTCCAGATACTCTGACTTCATTAAGAACTAAAAGTGCATGGCCTGACTTTGCACAAAACAAGACTTAAAAACGGTGCTTACCTTGTCCCACAAGTGCGACACGAAACCTGGCATTGCCCTGGTGTGGCGGCGCTGGAGGAGCCGCGCAGCGCGCACCGCCTGGGAGCGGTGCTTTCTGCGGTACCGCTTTGCCGTGGTTTTGGGGTCGTTCTCCTACTCCTTGTCGCCCACCCTGCCCTTCTGCTCTCCGTCTCCCCGCTGCCTCTGTTCTCATCCACTTCCCCACCTCCCTTCCCTTTTCCTTCTTGCTACTGCCAGCATTTCTGATCGTGTTTCTCCACACACCACTGCCACCCGCCTGCACACCCCTCTCCTTGCTTTCGGCCCCTTTTTTGAAGGCCCCACAACCCGGCCCTGGCATCGCTGGGGCGGCAGTGGCTGCTCCTCTGGCATCCCCGCATCCTCCTGCCTGCCCGGCCCCAGCCGCGGCTTCAGCTGCCCCTGCACCACCCCTGCGCCCCATGCAAACTTCTGCCTAAGTGGCGATCTTCTGGCCTGATGTCTTCCCTACTTTTCATTTCCTGAGTTGTTTTAAGAACTTGCACCTGTGTAATAACTGAATACCAGGTTAAAATTAATACCAGCCTTCCAGGAGGCTGCTTGACCCACCCTGGCTTTAAATGCGATCTTTGAATGGATAAATTTTAGACCTTAACACATATTTTCTCCCTTGGAAATATGCCACATGTTTCTGACACGTATGAAAAAACTGGAAAAAAAAAACCGTTAAGAAATAAATCTGTGCCATTATCAGACTTCCCTAAAAGAGTATTTCCTAGTAAGTAGCTGGAAAAAGGGATGAGGAGAGGGTAAAGGGCTGGAGGAGGAGAAAGAAGAGACTGAAATGATAACACAGCAAATATCCACCACTAATTTTCACTGCCAAGTCACACCAGAAGCCGTGCTGCAGGAGTGCAAGATCCTGGTGCATCCATGTGACAGGAGGAGCCCGTGAGCCGATGGCCCTGCAGCCTCTGCAGCTGGTGTGCAACTTCACGGGAGCGAGCTCGGACCACGATGAGTCAGTGATCCGACCTGCTACGAAGATGCCCTGAGGGTGCTGCACTAATTCACAAGGAGGAAACTCCTGGAGTGCTGAGGACCACTCAGCCTCTCATAATGCAGAAATTACTGCATGAAAGAGAAAGGCCTTCCCACCAAGGGATGGGGATAGACCGCCCCACGGAAGGAGAGGGTTTTGCGAACGGGGAGAAGCTCTCAGATGTTCTGGCAGCTTTGAGGTCCCTGCTGCGTCTCACCATGACCAGCAGCAAACACCCAGGATTGCACCAAAAACCTGCACGGCGGGCGGGCGCGGGTCTGTGCCCAGCACCCAGCCAGGTGCCCGCCGCGGGTACAGGGTGCGTGCCAGGAGACGCAGCCACCCGGAGCACGGGGACAGCGAGCGGGGAGAGGGGGAGCTGCTCCGTCACCGAGGCGAGCCCATTTTAGGACCCTGATATCCCCAAAGGGAGGCAGATGAAGAAACTTCCTTATTTTCAACTTCATTGTTGTTGTTTTTTTCCCCCACAAATTTTTCTAAAGAATGGGAACCGAAGGACGCGGGCACTGTGCCGGGGCCGGCCAGCCCCAGCCGGTCAGAGCCACCGCCGAGACAATACCCGGGGCCGCGCGGGGCGGCGGGACCATCCAGGGGGGGTCGGCAGCCGCCCCCGCCGCAGCTCCTAGAATAGCTGCTCTGCGGCGTGCAGCAGCCGGACCCGGCAGAGCCACCCGAGTTAACCCAGAAGGCACCGCCGGCAACGGGCGCAGCCCCCGGTCTGCCCCGCTCCGCAGCAGGGCTCGCCGCAGCGGGCGTAATTGGATGCGTCTTGGAGCCGTCTCCCTCCGACCACGTATCTGATCAGTTCATACCGAGTCCCCACCGCTCAGAACATGAGAGCACGACGGCCTGGCAGTCGGTCTGCAGATTTTTGGCGTACCTCCATCACGCAGCCCCAGTTTGATTGGATAAGGCTATTTAAAAAGAGCTAGAATGACTAAACACAAATTAGAACTAGGATGATATAATTTCTCCTGCTAACAGCGCATCAGAGGGATGCGGGAAGATGTTTGCTCAATACATAGGAAGGAATGTCTATGAGAAATTAGTCAGCAGCAGCAAAATGAATACACAGTTTTCTCAATAAAAGCTGACTGCTTATTTACCCATCTGGGATGAATTTATATGCTTTGTGCAGAGGAATGAGCAGCAAGGGTCTGATTGGAGCCTGCATTCCTGTGCAATATGTCTAATTTAGCTTTCTATATTAGTTTGCCCTCATGGTCTGAGAGGAGCTTGAAGGCAGAGATACTGCAGCAGAGCTGCAATGGCCTTCTCGTACAAATCAGGGGAACCGAGCGAGAAAGCAAGGTTTGGGCGGGCTGAGCCAACTGCACCGTGTCTCCCGAGGGGAGCCGCAGGGACAGGGCGCCCGGTGAGGGATGCGCGTGTGCTGGGGGAGATGTGGTGATGGGCACCCGCAGCCGGCACTGTCCCAAGGTGCGGCGGGGCCGGGGAAGGAGCTGCCCGAAGCGTCCGGCCCTCGCGGCGCAGGTGCCCCGGTCACCGCACGGCCCTGTGCTCAGCTCCCCGCGGCCGCACGCCCGCAGGCACCGCTTGTGTTCAGGCCCCGTGCGCCTCGATCCCAGCGCCAGCCAGGCTTTGGCAATGCCCTCCCGACATCTGGCTAGGCACAGATTTTCAACCTGCGGGTGAACACCTAAGTCTACATTTCAAAGCCAAGTTGTGATGCTGCACTGTAAAAATACTTGCTCCTTTCTTTGGCGGATCAGCATCCTCTTGCCCAAGAGCATCACTGCAAAGCCTGGCAGGAACACGATAATCAGCAGTGCAGGGGAGAGAAGAAAGGCCAGAGAAGTTAATGAAGTCTTGGAGTTTTGTTTCTTACGTGAATTCCTCTTACAGAAAGGCTTCACAGGCAATAGAGCAGGAAGAAAGGATGAGGTACCTGAAAACAGAGATGAAGCTATCTGAAGCACTCTTTAAAAGTCTCTGGGTTAGTTTTTTAAAATGCTCTGAAAACCACAGTGAAGTTTTTATTTTTTAAAAATGCCCTGGAAACCACAGTGAGGTTTTTATTTTAAAAATTAAAGCTGGTCTATAACCAGGTGAAGGTGTCATTTTTCATCTTTATAAAGATGTTCGTTTGCTAGTTAACGTAACCCACATCTCTGGTCCCTACTGCTGTGTAACCCCTCGAGGGGATGCCGCGTTTCGGTTTGCTCCATTACTAGTGCTGCAGCATGCAATAATTTTCCTCCCCCCAGCTGATACTCTCAACCCATGGTAATTATTTAGGATCCAATATTGGCTCCCAGGACAAGGGAACAGTATTTCAACACCATTTCTAATGCAGGGATTTGCCTGACCAGGCAGGGCCAATGGTTAGTATTTGGGTTGTAAGAATGAATAACTGACTGTAAAAACCAAACAGTTGTTGGCAGATCCTCAGCTGGTGCAAGTTATCATACCTCTAGCGACTTCAAAGATTATTGACTTCAATGAAGCAAAGACAATTTACAGTGATCGCAGATCTGCCTCTAATTATGCCGGCTCTGATGCTGTAATATCCTGAGCTCCCTCCAATCCGACTGACTTCCGACTGACAGCATCAGACACTGCTGGGGGCCGGGGCAGGGGCTGG